>JAZKJV010007480.1:0-215834 GCA_037367405.1 Ottelia alismoides | reverse complement strand
TATCCAGAAAATGCAATCAACCTTGCTCTTCACCTGAAATTAACAAACATAATTTGCATGAGCCTAATGCCCAGTATGCATCGGGGTCCATGCATGGGTATTCTAACGGTCCTTGATCCGTTATAAATCATATACTTGAATTTTCATGTATACACATCATTTCGTGCCTAGATAATTCCCATGCATGTCTAAATTCGATCACTATCATGTTTAGTTGACTTCTTTCATAAACATGGGTATACATGTAAAGTAGGTAAATTGCATAAGTAGGCATGACAAACATTTATTTCTATTTGCGGGCATAATTCATAAAATACTCGGCAATTTACATACTTATAAAATATATAAGCCAATTTACATATTAGCCCCCATGACTTTGACGGTTTAACTTTCTTAAACCAATTTTAGCATAACATGTGATGGTTCATTCTCTTATTAAACCATTCCTTGCATTTTTCATGATGGTTTTCCTTTATAAACCATTTTCTTGCACAACATTCATTTACGTATCTTTTATACGTTTTTAACCGCTGGCACTTGCGGTCCATGGCATGACATGATAGTGTAGCTACAACTGTAGAGGACTTAGCTTTTGCCTTTATGGTTCCTTGCAACCATACGCCCCTTGCGGCGTTGCCCCTTGCGGCTAATACGACCCTTTGCGGTCGACCATGTGACTCCTTATGAGTCTGTGCCTTCAATTCCTTTAACTTATAATCTTTAACAGAATGTTGAATAAATAACAAGTTCTCCTTTTCCTTCAAACATCTCTATAAAATTGTCCTTATCAAGATTTATTCTCATATACAACGTATGTCCCATTGCTTTACCGCATGTAAAATAATAACTTAATATTTATTTCACTAGAAGATGAGTTCCGCCTATGATCTTGAAATATAGTATCTCAATTTACGATTTTAATATAATGAAAATGTGGAGTCTGCTAGATATTGACGGGCATCTTTAAATAATATTGATATTTATAGTAGTAGTTCACGTATATGTATGGAATCATCGATCTAATATGTAATATAATAAATGTATAATTAAGACTATAAATGTGGGAGGTATTTTTATCTTTATCAGATTATCAATTATGATTTCCATAAGGTTATGTTAGGCATGATGTTTTTTTTAGGGATGTCGTTATGAAACATAGATGCAAGAAATATCTCAGTTCATAAATACATAATTGTAATTACGTAGAGAATAAATCTATGTTCGAAGGGTGAGGTTCTTTTTATTCAATGGTTCATATGTGAGAAATCAATAAGCCTTATTTAAGTAATAATGCACATGATGATCACAACAAAATATGTAAATCCCTTCGTATGATTATCCGTCACCAGTTCTCATGATTCTAAATGCCTAATTACCATCACAGAATCTAATTTAAGATATTACTTCTTAAAATTGATTAAGAAATAACGTATGGGATTATCTAATGGCTGATATATGCACAAGATTAGGTGAATCGTGGTTCAGATAACAATAAAGGGCAACGATGATTCAATACTAAACTTCATGATATGCTTCTTGTGTGAGAAATTATCACAATTTTATTGTCATAAATATTCGATGTACACATTCAGAAGTCTTATTATGAGTAGAGTCATCATGCATATGTATCAATTTACGAATCCATCATATAGACATAATTGTCTTTTCTCAAATCAAATCATTATATATATACAGTAGCGAACAAAATCAATACATACAATAAAAGATTGTAATTCGGATAGGACTTTTATTGATACGTAAGATCCTAAGGTGATACATACATTTACATATCGCAATCCGGATCAAATCATTGTTCGTACGTATAAACCTAATCCGATACATACATAAAGAGGTATATTTTTGAAGGTAATTAATATTTACGGAATCCTACACCGATACATACGCTTAAAGGTTGCAATACGGATAAGACTTTTGTTAATACGTAAATTCCTAAGCCGATACATACCTCGATCCAATGCTTATCTCTATCCGTGGTCGTGGCGCCTCCTTTTGATCACGGATCCGGGTTCTCCTCCTCGGATTCGACGCCGCCTTCTCCTACGATGAAGAGGAACGCCGGTGAGATATCCCCTTTCCTCTCTCCAACTCTCTCTCTCTCTCTCTCTCTTTCTCTCAACAAAAAGTGACGTGGGGATAGGGTAGGGGACTCTTGGGGTTTTATTGTTGAAAAAAAAGAGAGGATTTAATCTATTAATTAAACCCACTAAATCCTAGATAATGTCTTTTTGAAATTTTTTTGAAAGGATCAAAGCCGTTACAATATACCACCCTTAAAAAAAATTTCGTCCTCGAAATTTCTTAGTAGAGGGACATACCAAAAAGTTGCGGGTACTTCTCCTGCATTTCACTTTCCAGCTCCCAAGTAGCCTCCTCCTTTTGGTGGTGTTGCCAAAGGACCTTGACCATCGGTACTATGCGCCGACGGAGTTGATGATCTCTACGATCGACGATTCGTATAGGTTTCTCTTCAAAGGTCAAGTTTGGCTGAATATCAATGACCTCATGCTCGATCACATGTGAAGGATCAGGAGTGTACTTCCTCAGCATAGACACATGGAATACATCGTGAAGTTTCGAGTATTGAGGTGGTAATGCAATACGATATGCCACTTCTCCAACCCGCTGCAGAATCTCAAAAGGTCCTATGTATCTGGGAGTAAGCTTCCCCCTTTTGCCAAATCGTAAGACGCCCTTAGTTGGAGAGATCTTTAAGAACACATGTTCCCCAACCGCGAAACTCAGCTCTCTTCTATGACGATCGGCATAAGATTTTTGCCTACTTTGTGCTGCCAATAATCTTTTTCTGATTAGATCAACACCCTGCTTACTTGTCTGAACAAGTTCTGATCCTAAGATGTGCTTCTCGCCAACATCACTCCAGCATGAAGGTGATCTGCAAGGTCTCCCATACAATGCTTCATAGGGTGCCATCTTGATGCTCGAATGATAACTATTGTTGTATGCAAACTCCACTAATGGAAGGTGTCTATCCCAACTGCCCACAAAATCTAGAGCACATGCTCTCAACATATCCTCTAGTGTCTGGATGGTCCTTTCGGACTGACCATCAGTCTGCGGATGAAATGAAGTGCTAAACTTCAATTGAGTGCCCATAGCATCCTGAAAACTCTTCCATAAACGAGAGGTAAATCGTGTATCCCGATCAGATACAATTGATGCAGGAACACCATGAAGGCTGACAATCTCATTCACATATAATTCAGCTAGACTATCTGTCGACTGATCCAAGCGGATAGGTAGAAAATGTGCCGATTTGGTCAATCGATCAACAATCACCCATATGGTGTCATAACGATGCTTTGTGGTCTTGGGTAGACCGGTGATAAAGTCCATCGTTATGTGGCTCCCACTTCCATTCAGGTATCTCCAAGGGTTGAACAAGTCCTGCTGGACGCTGATGTTCAATCTTGATCTGCTGACATACCAAGCATCTAGAAACAAATTCGGCGATGTCGTTCTTCATCTTTGGCCACCAGAAATTCCGTTGCAGATCCTTGTACATTTTTGTTGTACCTGGGTGAATAGTGTACATCGATCTGTGTGCTTCATCCAGAATCTCCTGTCTCAACTCCATATCACTTGGAATCCATAATCTGATGCGGTACCTTATAGCTCCATCCGTTCCGATGGTGAAATCAGAACCCTCCTTTTTAGATGCTTCTATAAATTTAGAAAGATCAGCATCTACTTTTTGTGCCGTCAAGATCTTTCCAATTATCTCTGGTTGAATCTGGAGCGCTGCAAATGATATCTTTCTCGATCCACTCAAGAAAGGCTTCCAATCTTCAAAATCCTTCATCATCTTCCATTGAAGTTTTAAACTAGACAGTTTACCTTCCCATTTTCTACTTAGTGCATCTGCTACGACATTTGCTTTCCCCGGATGGTAATTGATGGCGAAGTCATAATCTTTTAGAAACTCTAGCCAACGTCGATGCCTCAAATTAAGTTCCTTCTGAGAGAAAATATATTTGAGGCTTTTATGATCACTGAGCACCTCAAATTGTTCACCGTAAAGGTAGTGCCGCCAAATTTTAAGAGCAAAGACTACCGCTGCTAACTCTAAATCATGAGTTGGGTAGTTCCTTTCTTGTGGTTTTAATTGTCGTGAGGTATAGGCAATGACTTTCTCATTTTGCATAAGAACACATCCAAGCCCGGTGCCTGATGCATCTGTATACACCACAAAACCTCCACTGCCTGATGGTAAGGCCAAGATTGGAGCTGTGGTCAATCTCTGCTTCAATTCTTGAAAACTCTGTTCATACTTTTCGGACCATACAAACTTCACATCCTTTCGAGTGAGCTTCGTTAATGGTAGCGATATTCTTGAGAAATTCTGAATAAATCGCCGATAGTATCCAGCCAGGCCAAGAAAACTACGGATCTCAGAAACATTTTTGGGTTGCCTCCAATTCATCACAGCTTCTACCTTGGTTAGATCTACCTCAATGCCGTCTTTAGATATCACATGACCAAGGAATGCCACTTTATTTAGCCAAAAATCACATTTGGAGAATTTTGCATAAAGCTGGTGTTGCCTCAGAGTTTCGAATACAATCTGTAAATGTACTCGATGTTGCTCCGGATCAGGTGAATATATCAGTATGTCATCCACAAACACGATGACAAACTTATCAAGGTATTCTCGGAATACCCTATTCATTAGCTCCATAAAAGCTGCAGGAGCATTAGTAAGACCAAATGGCATGACCAAGAATTCATAATGACCATACCTTGTCCTGAATGTTGTTTTTGATATATCCTCCTCTCTTATTCGGAGTTGATGATAACCCGTACGCAGATCAATTTTTGAGAAAACTGTTGCTCCCTGCAACTGATCGAATAAGTCATCAATGCGAGGTAACGGGTATCTATTCTTCACGGTCACTTTGTTTAGACCTCGATAATCAATGCAGAGTCTAAGAGACCCATCTTTCTTTTTCACAAAAAGAACGGGTGCTCCCCACGGAGAAACACTGGGACGTAAAAATCCCTTATCCAGTTGTTCTTGTAATTGCTTCTTTAGCTCCTCAAGTTCTGCAGGTGCCATTCTATACGGAGCCTTTGAAATCGGAGCCGTTCCTGATATCACATCAATTGAGAAATCAACCTCTCTATGAGGAGGTAGTCCAGGAAGATCGTCTGGAAAGACATCTGCAAACTCTCTGACCACATCTAAATCTTCAAGACGTGCATGTGATGATTCAGTGTTAATTATACTAGCGAGGAATGCGATGCAACCTTCTGCTAGTAGTTGGCTTGCTTGCAATGACGAGATAACCAACCTCCCACTCTTACATGTGCCCCGAATAATTATCTCCTCATGGTTTGGTCTACTCAGGACCACTTTCTTTTCTCGACAATAGACCGCTGCATAATGCTCCCATAACCAATCCATTCCCAAGATGACATCATAAGTTGTGATGGGTAATAATATCAAGTTAGCAATGAGGGTTTCTTCTTTTACCAAAACAGGTACGTCTTTTAAGTACATGCCCGTGGCAATAATATCACCCATTGGTGAAGAAACTGTAAGTGCGTAAGGAAGCTCAACAGCTTCTAAACTTAACTTTCTCGCAAAAGCATTCGAGATAAAGGAATGCGTGGCACCAGAATCAAAAAGAATAAGACATAAATGGTTTTCAATTAGTAGAGTACCTTCCACTGTCGTGTTGGCACCTTCTGCATCCTCAGGAGTGATAGCAAAGACTCTTCCTGCTACCTTCTTTTTCTGCTCGAATGGCTTCTTCTAATCCTTGACATCTTTCTTGCAATCTTTCCTGAAGTGACCTTTTTCTCCGCAATTAAAGCAAGTAGTGCTTAGCATGTAGCATTCTCCTGGATGCCTCCTACCACAATGCGGGCACACTTCAAATGTGTACTTCCTGTTTGCTGGTGCATCATCAGTCTTTGTCTTCTTAGCATTCGTTGCAGTGTGACGCCTCTTGTCATTGAAGTTCGGCTTGTGAGGGCGCTTGATGAACGTAAAATTCGCCTCGATAATAATGATGAATTAAGTCGTAGTACAGGAGGCGAATTTTGTTCAGCAAAAACCACAGTCTTTGAATGCTGTGGAATATTTGTGCTTGGCAAGTGTACCAAGGTCGAACACAAGGATACAGCTGCTTAATTATGGCTTTTGAATTTTGATTCTTGAAGTTCAATGTCAATTAATCTCCATTTCAGGTCCATATGCAATTTATGAAGCACTAAGCTAAGTGATGCTATCATGCATGTATTTTTATCGGTTTTTATGCAAATTAAAGGGATGCATGGGTAATTAATGCAAGGGAACATGCATGATGATTCAAATGCTACAATTATACCCTAAAATATGAGCAACACAATATATAAAGAAGTTAGAGCCATTTTGAACACATAATTAAAAATCGGTCATGAAATCAAGCAAAACAAGCAGAGCTAGGTCCCATTTTTGACATAAAAATTCACTTAATTTAAAATAGTATCAAATGAGACAAATAAGTATGCTAGATTGTAGAGGACAAAATAAGGATCAAAACGACACTAAAATCATGCAATTTGGACCTACGATGCTCAAGTTATGCTAAAAACAGTGCAAGGGCATAAATGTAATAAAAATGCAAGAAAAATAAAGGATAAATATTGCATTTAGGTCCCTGGGGAGACCTAAATGCAAATAAAGAAAACCGCCTGGGCCCAGTTGTAATTTTCCCAATGCGAGCAGGGGCATATTTGTAAATCTTCAAACTTTGGAGGGCTTCCCTGTAAAATACCCAGGCACGCACGTGAGGCACGTGCCTGGGGACCAGAATGCGAATAGATAATTTTCCGGGGTCTTCTCTGCAATTTTCCCAGGACCCCACGTGCCTCGCACGTGGGGCGCCTAGGCTCGGGCGCCACCTCAGGTTCGGGACACGTGGCCTCTTCTGGAGATGTGTCTGGAGGCTCGGATGACCCGAGCCTGTAGGTCGGAGAAGAGGCTCGGGTCGACCACGTGGTTCCATCTTGGCCGTCCGATCCTGGTAATCGGACGGTAACTGTGCATTCCTCTTCCCCAGCGGGCCACCGGAGAAGGCTGGGCTCCGGCGGACCTGCTGGAGCTCCTCCGTGGGCCATACACCCATGTGAAGGTCGGCGAAGATATCTGGGCGCCTGGCGAAGGCCCTGGAAGTACGGCGAGGCTCCGGAGCTGGTCGGAGGTGAAGGTCGGTGAAGACTCGTCGAAGGAGAGAAGCTCGAAGGAGAGCCGATGCCAACTCCGGCCATTCAAGCTTGGAACACCTGCAAGTGTTAGATAACCGAAGTGTGCAGTGAATGGTGAGTGAAGTGAGATGAGTGAGGGCCGTGTGGGGCGACGGGAGTGAAGGCCAAGGCTCCTCCTCCGGCGAGGTGGAGGAGGAGGTGGGTCGGAGCGGCTGGGGGTTCTGGAGAAGGGAGAGTGGTCGGCGAGGGTGCTGGTGGTCGGATGGAGCTCGTGGGAGGATCAGATGGGAGCGATGGTGGTTGTAGGTGGCGGAATTAATCGGAGAAAAAGATAAATAAAGACGAAAAAATCTCCTCGCCGGAGCGAGGAGTTGGCGGAGGAGGAGGTCTGGGCTTGAGCTCAGATGAGCTCAGGGGTCTTCGCACGACGGGGGCGACCCTTCCCCGGTGCTCGGCGGCTCGCCATTGGCTGCCGCGACGTGGCCGGGGGCCACGGATCACACCGGGGCTTCGGCCATCGACGCCCCCTTGCAAGGGCTCCTCCGCTGTCACCAGAGAGCCAGGGGCTCGGGCCGAAGCTCCCAAATGGTGGATAGGTGCTCCGGTAGCGGGGAAGGGGGTTATATAGGTGAAGGTGGTCGGAGGTTACAGAGTCGGCGAGGCGTTTTCGAGCGAGGAATAAATGGAGTGGGAGTGATGGCGAGGGGACTTGATGAAGGCGCGAGGATGGCGGAGGTATGGGCTCGGTGCTGGCGGCGTTACGAGAGGAGATGGGTGGTTGAGGCGGTGGCTAGAAATGGAAGGGGGTGATGGGCTCGCGTATCGTAACGTCTGGAGGGGGGTCCAGCCGGAGGAAGGAGACGGTGGTTGGACCGTTGGATGATGATCCAACGGTGGGGATGAGATCGCGAGGGAATGGCTCAGATTGAATGATGGGGTGATCGAGCGGCGAGGGTTAGAGGGATGACGTGGATCGAGGAGGAGCGTTGGATGAGGATTGATCGAAGGGCTGTGGATCAGGCGCTAGTGAGCGGCTTAGATCAGATCTGAAGATCAGATCCAAGGGCTGTGATTGAGGCGGGGTTGGACGGCGGGGATGGAGGCGATGCGGCGTAGATCCAACGGCCCAGGAGGCCGCCGGGTGGCGGGAAGGAGAGCGGGCCACGTGGGCGGCCCAGAGGGCGCCACGTGGCCCAATCAGAACAATTCAAACATAAAAACAAAGAAAAAAATAGAAAAGAAATAGTTAGAGGCCGAATTTGGAAAAAGTCAAAACATGAAAGTTGCTCGTCTCGACGAGATCTACAACTTTCATGTTGGGCAAAAAGCCAAAAGAGGTCATCTGTACAAAAGCTATTTTTGGGGGTATTTTTAAGGGGATAAAAACACCGATTTTGTGGTTTTGATTTGTTTTTGTATTTTTTAGTGGTTTTAAAGGTCAGTGAGTTATAGACAACTTATCTACCTAATTTTTAGGGGTTTTTGAGTGATAAAATATTTACAGAAAAATAAGGGCAATTAATACAGATAATTAAAGGTTAATTATACACAATATTGCACAAGATAAAAATAGAGTTTTAGAGGTGATTTTTATTGGTTTGTTTAAGCAGGGATTTTAATACGGAGTTCTTAGCATGATGAATACGAGATTCATCATACCCCTATACTTAAACCATGCTCGTCCTCGAGCATCTAAAGAATGAAGGAGTCGGATTGATTCCTGACAGTGCGCGTGAAAAATACAAGGCTTGATCTTTCGAAGACCCTTGACCTAAGTGATCCTAAAATTCTGGGTTTATCCACACCTTAGTCAGAAGGAATCCAACTTCTCTGATTATCAGACTCTCTTTTTGTACATATAATATAAGGATATGACATTTAGTGTACTGCATTTCATGAGAGCCAAGTTGAAGCATCACCCAAGGTTCCAGTCCCAAAGACTCTCCTCTAGACCTAATCCTCAATACTAGGGAAGAAGTCTACTCTTGCTTTAGTCAACCATCTCTTTAGTTTGTCAAACTTTAAAATGTAGATGGACGGCCAGATGATGGAGGGACATGGGATTGTGTCTAATTTTCTCACCCTCACATTGGAACAAGGGGCCTCTCGAGTGCCTTTTACTCAACACTTGTAAATTATTATCTTGTTGATCAATGTGTCCGTCAAGAGAGTTGGAGTCGTCTGCACTTGTTTTTCTGGGAGTACACCGGGGTGTGTCTTTTCTGAGTATCTAAGATACCTTCGACACCCAGACTTGTATCGCTTACGATGTAGGGCCCTTTTTGTGGTGTCAGCCCGACTCCTTGGTCCTAATTAGCGCTTGGTCCAAGTGGACACTTTGAAAATTTTGGGAGCGCTCGCCATTGGTGGAAGCTCATTTGGAATTGACTTTGATTTTAGAGCTTTTCTTTAACATTTCATTTCTTTTGTTGGCTAGCTCCACTGCTTTTACCAAGAGATTGGCGCACACTGATCAACAAGTTTCTTTAAGTTTCATCACACCCTGGCACTTTTAGGTAAATATCAAGAGATAGCATATGAATCTTGTTCACATACTGGCTAGGGTTTTGCTGACACTCAGGTTTTCTGAAGCCTTCATTAACTTTATCCCATCCTCGAATATCCTTAGATCAGGTCTAAACTTAAATCCATGGTCCTAGTTCCTCAAGTGATATCTCATCTCAGCTCATCAATCATGCAGTTGTGGAAGTGACTGTGCTGATCATATTTTCTTGAAAGTAGAGATTAAGAGTGCAATATAGCACTCAAATCTTTCAAACCAGAGGAGTATGGATATTTAAGTCATGAAAACCCTAATGACTAAGGTATGTTAACTCAGACTCTCTAGATCCCAGAGATCCAGTGTCCTCAAATTCCTCAAGCCTTGCGTGAGTGTGAATGTGTCAGGAAAACACCAACTCCATGGGTTAGTGAATTTTTGTGTGATTTTTGATTTTTGCAGATTTTTATGGGTTTTATAGTTTTTTTTTGTCGGAGAGACAATGACTGACCCAGGCTCAAATAAATAAAAGTATCCACTCTCAGCCAGTATGGGTGTAAGTGGCGGGTCGAGACCCGTGATCCTTAAGGACGGTGCCATATGCGGTGTCCTTTAAACCACCCACTCTGCTAAGGGAGACCGAGGTTCCCTCACTGAAAATGTTTACTAAGCCTAGTAGTCAGAGCCAAATTCCGAAAAACATTTTTAATTTTTCATTTTTTTTTGAAAAAGGGTTATTTACAAAGATTAATCCCTCAAAATTTTAATTTTTACAGGATTTTACTCAGTTCACTAGTTTACCAAAACCCAGCCCGAAAATTAAAAAGTTTTAAAAACGCGAGCTAAGGCTAAAGTAATATACAATAATATACGGTATACCCCCCTATACTTAAAATTTGCTATGTCCTCATAGCACAAGTGCCATGAAGCCAAGGCTCGGTTCAAGTACAGGGAGATATAGCGGAACTGAGGAGGAGAGTCCCCCTATACTTAGGCCAAAATTGGCCTAAGTACAAGAAGACGGGACGAGGGAAGGAAGAGCAGGCAGGTCCCCCCTATACTTAGGCTACAAATAGCCTAAGTAAGGTCTGTGTTAGGGGGGGTTTATGAAGAATATATATACACACAGAGAGAGAGAGAGAGATAGAAATATACAGGGGGTGGGTGGGGTGAGTATGTGCAGTGTAGGTGTGAGTGTGTGTGGGGGGGATTTTTTTTTTACAAAATGCAATTCTGAAAATAAATATGCAGATGCAAGTTTTTTTTTTTGAGACAAATAAGTCTTTGAATGTAAAATTTGATGAACGTAAAATTCGCCTCGATAATAATGATGAATTAAGTCGTAGTACAGGAGGCGAATTTTGTTCAGCAAAAACCACAATCTTTGAATGCTGTGGAATATTTGTGCTTGGCAAGTGTACCAAGGTCGAACACAAGGATACATCTGCTTAATTATGGCTTTTGAATTTTGATTCTTGAAGTTCAATGTCAATTAATCTCCATTTCAGGTCCATATGCAATTTATGAAGCACTAAGCTAAGTGATGCTATGATGCATGTATTTTTATCGGTTTTTATGCAAATTAAAGGGATGCATGGGCAATTAATGCAAGGGAACATGCATGATGATTCAAATGCTACAATTATACCCTAAAATATGAGCAACACAATATATAAAGAAGTTAGAGCCATTTTGAACACATAATTAAAAATCGGTCATGAAATCAAGCAAAACAAGCAGAGCTAGGTCCCATTTTTGACATAAAAATTCACTTAATTTAAAACAGTATCAAATGAGAACAAATAAGTATGCTAGATTGTAGAGGACAAAATAAGGATCAAAACGACACTAAAATCATGCAATTTGGACCTACGATGCTCAAGTTATGCTAAAAACAGTGCAAGGGCATAAATGTAATAAAAATGCAAGAAAAATAAAGGATAAATATTGCATTTAGGTCCCTGGGGGGACCTAAATGCAAATAAAGAAAACCGCCTGGGCCCAGTTGTAATTTTCCCAATGCGAGCAGGGGCATATTTGTAAATCTTCAAACTTTGGAGGGCTTCCCTGTAAAATACCCAGGCACGTACGTGAGGCACGTGCCTGGGGACCAGAATGCGAATAGATAATTTTCCGGGGTCTTCTCTGCATTTTCCCAGGACCCCACGTGCCTCGCACGTGGGGCGCCTAGGCTCGGGCGCCACCTCAGGTTCGGGACACGTGGCCTCTTCTGGAGATGTGTCTGGAGGCTCGGATGACCCGAGCCTGTAGGTCGGAGAAGAGGCTCGGGTCGACCACGTGGTTCCATCTTGGCCGTCCGATCCTGGTAATCGGACGGTAACTGTGCATTCCTCTTCCCCAGCGGGCCACCGGAGAAGGCTGGGCTCCGGCGGACCTGCTGGGAGCTCCTCCGTGGGCCATACACCCATGTGAAGGTCGGCGAAGATATCTGGGCGCCTGGCGAAGGCCCTGGAAGTACGGCGAGGCTCCGGAGCTGGTCGGAGGTGAAGGTCGGTGAAGACTCGTCGAAGGAGAGAAGCTCGAAGGAGAGCCGATGCCAACTCCGGCCATTCAAGCTTGGAACACCTGCAAGTGTTAGATAACCGAAGTGTGCAGTGAATGGTGAGTGAAGTGAGATGAGTGAGGGCCGTGTGGGGCGACGGGAGTGAAGGCCAAGGCTCCTCCTCCGGCGAGGTGGAGGAGGAGGTGGGTCGGAGCGGCTGGGGGTTCTGGAGAAGGGAGAGTGGTCGGCGAGGGTGCTGGTGGTCGGATGGAGCTCGTGGGAGGATCAGATGGGAGCGATGGTGGTTGTAGGTGGCGGAATTAATCGGAGAAAAAGATAAATAAAGACGAAAAAATCTCCTCGCCGGAGCGAGGAGTTGGCGGAGGAGGAGGTCTGGGCTTGAGCTCAGATGAGCTCAGGGGTCTTCGCACGACGGGGGCGGACCCTTCCCCGGTG
The DNA here is from genome assembly GCA_037367405.1 of Ottelia alismoides. Lineage (NCBI taxonomy): Eukaryota > Viridiplantae > Streptophyta > Magnoliopsida > Alismatales > Hydrocharitaceae > Ottelia > Ottelia alismoides. The sequence goes on along the minus strand of JAZKJV010007480.1, from coordinate 203,145 downwards.
CTCGGCAGCTCGCCATTGGCTGCCGCGACGTGGCCGGGGGCCACGGATCACACCGGGGCTTCGGCCGTCGACGCCCCCTTGCAAGGGCTCCTCCGCTGTCACCAGAGAGCCAGGGGCTCGGGCCGAAGCTCCCAAATGGTGGATAGGTGCTCCGGTAGCGGGGAAGGGGGTTATATAGGTGAAGGTGGTCGGAGGTTACAGAGTCGGCGAGGCGTTTTCGAGCGAGGAATAAATGGAGTGGGAGTGATGGCGAGGGGACTTGATGAAGGCGCGAGGATGGCGGAGGTATGGGCTCGGTGCTGGCGGCGTTACGAGAGGAGATGGGTGGTTGAGGCGGTGGCTAGAAATGGAAGGGGGTGATGGGCTCGCGTATCGTAACGTCTGGAGGGGGGTCCAGCCGGAGGAAGGAGACGGTGGTTGGACCGTTGGATGATGATCCAACGGTGGGGATGAGATCGTGAGGGAATGGCTCAGATTGAATGATGGGATGATCGAGCGGCGAGGGTTAGAGGGATGACGTGGATCGAGGAGGAGCGTTGGATGAGGATTGATCGAAGGGCTGTGGATCAGGCGCTAGTGAGCGGCTTAGATCAGATCTGAAGATCAGATCCAAGGGCTGTGATTGAGGCGGGGTTGGACGGCGGGGATGGAGGCGATGTGGCGTAGATCCAACGGCCCAGGAGGCCGCCGGGTGGCGGGAAGGAGAGCGGGCCACGTGGGCGGCCCAGAGGGCGCCACGTGGCCCAATCAGAACAATTCAAACATAAAAACAAAGAAAAAAATAGAAAAGAAATAGTTAGAGGCCGAATTTGGAAAAAGTCAAAACATGAAAGTTGCTCGTCTCGACGAGATCTACAACTTTCATGTTGGGCAAAAAGCCAAAAGAGGTCATCTGTACAAAAGCTATTTTTGGGGGTATTTTTAAGGGGATAAAAACACCGATTTTGTGGTTTTGATTTGTTTTTGTATTTTTTAGTGGTTTTAAAGGTCAGTGAGTTATAGACAACTTATCTACCTAATTTTTAGGGGTTTTTGAGTGATAAAATATTTACAGAAAAATAAGGGCAATTAAATACAAATAATTAAAGGTTAATTATACACAATATTGCACAAGATAAAAATAGAGTTTTAGAGGTGATTTTTATTGGTTTGTTTAAGCAGGGATTTTAATACGGAGTTCTTAGCATGATGAATACGAGATTCATCAGCGCTTCCGAGGATTCGCTTGCTGTATCCTCCGGTATGCTGCATCGATCTCCACTGCTGCTGCAACCGCCTCAGATAAGGTCGTGGGACCTCTAGTCAGCACTTTCATGCTCAGTCCCGCATTCAAGCCTTCAACAAACTTTCTAGCTCGTTGCTTTTCGTTGGAGCAGATACCTTGGCCATACTTCTCCAATTCTTGAAATTTTGCTGCATATTCTTCGACTGTCATATTTCCCTATCGGAGATTTATAAACTCTTGACGCTTAGCATCTTTAGCATGCTCAGGGATGTAACGCTCAGTGAAGCGCTCAACAAAGTCATCCCACTTAATGACTGGAGTCTCCGAAAAATGGATTCCCTTGCATGAAGTCCACCACTCCTTTGCATTGTCCCGCAGACGAAATGTCCCAAAGATCACTTTCTTTTCTTCAGGACAATCAGTTGCCTCAAAAGTCAGCTCCATCTCCCTTAGCCAATGTTCGGCTTTTTCCGGCTCATGCTCACCCTTGAAAGTAGGCGGATCATGCTGAATGAAGGTCTTTAGAGTCAGTCCACCCGAGTTGGACGTCTGACTCTTCTGTTGTTGGGTCATTAGTGTCATTAACTCCAGCATCTGCCTCTGCATATCCATAACGGCCTCTTGGCTCGTCGATGAGTCACGGTCGGCAATGGCTTCAATTGCACGTCGAGGAGCCATCTGATTCAAAATTGACAACGTCAATGAGTTGTGATACTAAATCTCTCTAAATAAGAAAATATTAGATCACTAAGAATTGTGGATATCCTATGCCCAGAGGAACTCTAGCTCTGATACCATTTGTAACGGAACGGATCGTGACAATCGGCGGAAGCAGGCGATAGTTGATCGCACGACCGACCCGTTACCAAATTATCAACAAATGGCACATAATGAGCATAGATAAATATCATTCCATAAAAATGTCTACTCAAACTAGAGTTCCATTATTACAACTCTAAACTGCGAAAAATTACTAATCTAGAATTCAAAAAAGATAACAACTCGATTGTTCCTGTGGGCATACAGATATCCACTAGATCTTCACACGTTAAATCATACCACGTCAGGAATCTCGGTGAGTACGCAGCTCGATCCAGAAAATGCAATCAACCTTGCTCTTCACCTGAAATTAACAAACATAATTTGCATGAGCCTAATGCCCAGTATGCATCGGGGTCCATGCATGGGTATTCTAACGGTCCTTGATCCGTTATAAATCATATACTTGAATTTTCATGTATACACATCATTTCGTGCCTAGATAATTCCCATGCATGTCTAAATTCGATCCCTATCATGTTTAGTTGACTTCTTTCATAAACATGGGTATACATGTAAAGTAGGTAAATTGCATAAGTAGGCATGACAAACATTTATTTCTACTTGCGGGCATAATTCATAAAATACTCGGCAATTTACATACTTATAAAATATATAAGCCAATTTACATATTAGCCCCCATGACTTTGACGGTTTAACTTTCTTAAACCAATTTTAGCATAACATGTGATGGTTCATTCTCTTATTAAACCATTCCTTGCATTTTTCATGATGGTTTTCCTTTATAAACCATTTTCTTGCACAACATTCATTTACGTATCTTTTATACGTTTTTAACCGCTGGCACTTGCGGTCCATGGCATGACATGACAGTGTAGCTACAACTGTAGAGGACTTAGCTTTTGCCTCTATGGTTCCTTGCAACCATACGCCCCTTGCGGCGTTGCCCCTTGCGGCTAATACGACCCCTTGCGGTCGACCATGTGACTCCTTATGAGTCTGTGCCTTCAATTCCTTTAACTTATAATCTTTAACAGAATGTTGAATAAATAACAAGTTCTCCTTTTCCTTCAAACATCTCTATAAAATTGTCCTTATCAAGATTTATTCTCATATACAACGTATATCCCATTGCTTTACCGCATGTAAAATAATAACTTAATATTTATTTCACTAGAAGATGAGTTCCGCCTATGATCTTGAAATATAGTATCTCAATTTACGATTTTAATATAATGAAAATGTGGAGTCTGCTAGATATTGACGGGCATCTTTAAATAATATTGATATTTATAGTAATAGTTCACGTATATGTATGGAATCATCGATCTAATATGTAATATAATAAATGTATAATTAAGACTATAAATGTGGGAGGTATTTTTATCTTTATCAGATTATCAATCATGATTTCCATAAGGTTATGTTAGGCATGATGTTTTTTTTAGGGATGTCGTTATGAAACATAGATGCAAGAAATATCTCAGTTTCATAAATACATAATTGTAATTACGTAGAGAATAAATCTATGTTCGAAGGGTGAGGTTCTTTTTATTCAATGGTTCATATGTGAGAAATCAATAAGCCTTATTTAAATAATAATGCACATGACGATCACAACAAAATATGTAAATCCCTTCGTATGATTATCCGTCACCAGTTCTCATGATTCTAAATGCCTAATTACCATCACAGAATCTAATCTAAGATATTACTTCTTAAAATTGATTAAGAAATAACGTATGGGATTATCTAATGGCTGATATATGCACAAGATTAGGTGAATCGTGGTTCAGATAACAATAAAGGGCAACGATGATTCAATACTAAACTTCATGATATGCTTCTTGTGTGAGAAATTATCACATTTTATTGTCATAAATATTCGATGTACACATTCAGAAGTCTTATTATGAGTAGAGTCATCATGCATATGTATCAATTTACGAATCCATCATATAGACATAATTGTCTTTTCTCAAATCAAATCATTATATATATACAGTAGCGAACAAAATCAATACATACAATAAAAGATTGTAATTCGGATAGGACTTTTATTGATACGTAAGATCCTAAGGTGATACATACATTTACATATCGCAATCCGGATCAAATCATTGTTCGTACGTATAAACCTAATCCGATACATACATAAAGAGGTATATTTTTGAAGGTAATTAATATTTACGGAATCCTACACCGATACATACGCTTAAAGGTTGCAATACGGATAAGACTTTTGTTAATACGTAAATTCCTAAGCCGATACATACCTCGATCCAATGCTTATCTCTATCCGTGGTCGTGGCGCCTCCTTTTGATCACGGATCCGGGTTCTCCTCCTCGGATTCGACGCCGCCTTCTCCTACGATGAAGAGGAACGCCGGTGAGATATCCCCTTTCCTCTCTCCAACTCTCTCTCTCTCTCTTTCTCTCAACAAAAAGTGACGTGGGGATAGGGTAGGGGACTCTTGGGGTTTTATTGTTGAAAAAAAAGAGAGGATTTAATCTATTAATTAAACCCACTAAATCCTAGATAATGTCTTTTTGAAATTTTTTTTGAAAGGGTCAAATCCGTTACAATTTATTATAAACTTTGAATTGTTAGCAAAAATAGCTCGGTTTGAAAGAGGAAGCTCCCAGTTTAGGCACAATGGCTAAGGCAAGACTCTTGCGCATGATGCATTCTCTTCTTTGAAGTTATCTTGACGACTAGCATCCCTCCCTTGCCTACTTATAAGCACTCATAGATAATATGATAGATGGTTTATGCGGTAAAGGTCGTCAAGGTATGTGTGACAATTATAGAGAGGAGATGAGATTAAATTTTACAAAAATAACTCTTGTTATATTGAGTTCTTCAATTAGTCTGGTGGTAGAGCAGTGGCTCCCACAAACAATTGGTCTGGTGGTAGAGCATTGGCTCCCACAAACAAATGTCCAAGGTTCGAATCTCACAACCCCCCCCCCCCCCCCACCCCCCTCTACTAGAAAAAAGGATAATGAAGGACGGGAGCAAGGGTATGAACTTAACTATCCAAAAAAATCTTCAATTAGTAATACATGATAAGATTTTTCATCAAAAATACAACATATTCAACAAGTTTTATCCAAACCATATGTTATGACTTGTTGTAACCGATTATGTTTGTTTTCCAAAAAAACCATTAGTATTTTCGTCTCTCATATCTCCCCATCAAGTAATTGATTCTTCATGAATAGTATGGCAACAAAGTAGATTGCATATATGTTGAAAGGAAGCATATATAAGATGGTGGCATGAAAATGATGCCGACGAGTTGATGTTTGTTGGGGATGAACTTGACATTGAAAGGTCACTTACTTTACAAAGTGACAATCCATTACATTATGTTTTGTATGACTGTCCAAGCTGAATTGGCTAAAAGATTAGCAGAATTAAAATTATCACACCGTAATATAAGAACTGACTAGATATATTGACAAAGTTCATGGATTAGTGTGTATAACTAGATTAACTCGAGGATGACAAATCGCAAGACATTTATATTCCACCTATACAGAGGATGATGACAATTAAGTCGAAACATATATCAGGATGATGCTTGCAGATTTCTTATCACCTTTATAGAGCCAACCCAGTCAACAACCAACCAAGGTTCAAGGAAAAAGGATGAGGAATTTTGCAAGACAAACCCAAATATTTTATACCTTTAAAATAACGTAAAATTTGTTTATCGTGAGCCGAATGGTCTTATTTAGGTTCGACCATAAACTAATAAGCCCTACTGATAGTGAAAGAGATGCCTTGTCAAGTGAGAATGAAGTGTTGCAAGACATCCACTCTTTGACAAGAAAGTGTTAGCTTAGGGAGTTTTTAAACATCATTAAAGAGCTTGTACTCACTACAAGAAAAAATGGATTGGATTATACCCCCATAAAAAGGCAACTACATTGGTGGAATTGCATTCGCAGCAATAAATGCGACTTCAATACCATTAGTGTATTCACATAATGCAACTATGTGGTGGTGAATGCCATCGTAATATTCTTTTGACCATAATGTCACCACGTTGTGATCACCTTTTTACAGAGGCTTCAACAGAAAGCTCTTGCTCTCTTCCTCTCCTTTCCCTCATGTACACCACAAACCTACCAACCTCATCCTCATTCCTTTGTATTGGTTGTCGCCCTCATCTCCTCCATCCTCTATGCTGGTCGTTGACCTCATCTCCTCCCTCGTTGGCATCATTGCCGTCCCCATCTCTCCTTCTCTTCTGTCTTTTGGATTGGCAAAGACTGGCATATATTAGGCACGAATAACTGCTTTGATAGGTAGAAATTAAGGTATAACTATATTTTGTTATGTTCGATCATTTTATAGTCTTTTTTTAGTTTTCCTTTATGTTAGTGTACTATCATTGAATGTTATAGTTATAGGTCCTTATTCTAGTTACTAAATATGCTGGATGCGTTGAAAGCATATTAGGAAATTGCACGAAAATTGCATAAAATCACGTCCCTACACATGTGTGCCTCCACGCCAGGTGGAATCGTAGTCATGCATAACAGGTGGCTTATGCAACACACATGGGGACCTGGTATACACCCCCCCTCCCCCCTCACCCCACCCCCTCCCCCATGTGTGTTATTTTAAAAAAAAATTACACACGTGTTGGGTCCTAACTTCTACAATCTTAGAAATACTCCTCGGCATGCATTGTGATCTCTTGATGCATGTCGGTACTAGATAGTAGTATATAACAAGGTTAGGACAATATAAACTTTAGCACATATAGAAACTAAATACTTTCAAGTGTTGATACATTCGAGTGGCGTTGCTCTTTCATTTGGTGGAAAATGCGCTTCAATTAAATAACCAAACAAATATAACAAAAATGGAAAAATAAATACAAACTATCCTAAAAATTTTAATCATGCATCATATAGGATAGGTTGTCGATTGTATTGCAATGTCTTTTAACATCTTTCGTTATTTTTGTAATGTTAAAATAAGCATCCATCATTTACATCTCATGCATTTTCCGCATCCCTTTGCATTGACCATGTTAATAAACAGTCTAAAAATATGTATTAGGAAGCATGTCCTATTAAATAAGATAATGTGACGATATGATCACCCTTCCTTAGCCAAAAACAATCATGTTAAAGTTTTAGATTCTCAAATACCTTTAAAATAATGATAGATGTTGAGATCATATAGGCCCTCTTAGTCTGAAGTAGAAATCAACATAGAATTATATAACCTTATAAATTATGATCTTTTCCTTCCTATATCTTCTACTAACCATTTATCCTCTACATCCACTCTTGTAATAATTCCCTTCCCATACTATCTTCACTCCCGGAAGCTAAGAAATAAAAGTGAAAAAAAATTCGATGAATCCCTCTGAAAAATAGCTATCCATCTTCCTCTTTTGAATTCGTAAAGCATATTACCTCCATGTTTAAGCTTCTTAAATAATAAGGAAATCCAGAACCGAAAGAAAAGTCATAATTAATGGACCATATCTTCCCACCAATTCATCAAATACTGTCATGATCAATCGACTACGACCTCAGATTCACCACCGAGAACACCACTTTGATTATACAATTTGAAACGAATCAATCAATCTTTTCCAAACTCGATTCTTAATAAAATCAAGTTAGGTATTTCGAAAATCCGTAATCCAATCCATTTTCGTTGGATTGCAGTAATTTAGATTTATAAGTACGATGGATTGGACTAGACTGAAATTTTATATATCCATTCATTTATGGATTGGATGAGATTATTGTCAAAATTGAATCTAGCTCGTTAATCTATTGATAAATAAATAATGTATAGTAATTCATTTGTTGTCATCAAAGCGTGTATATATATATATATATAATTTTATTTGAAAGTAATATGTAAATATCTAAGCTACTCTCTTTATGATTTAAATAGATTCAAAATCAAGCTTTACCTCACCCAACTTCTTGGTATATTTGGCCAAAATGCAGGACGGGCCGAATGCACCGATGTTATAAAACCTTTATCCAAAGCTTATCATGGGCCGACCCATAGGCCCATTTTATTTTTATTTCCATTGATTTTATAATATTGTTTAATAAGTATAAATGAATTTATTACTGTCATTTGTACTTTATATAACTAATATAAGTAGTTTACATGTTATTTGACATGCAAACTATTAGTTTTTTTGTAAAACTAGCATCATATATGAAAATTTTGGAGTATATCATATTAACACATCTCTCATCTATCTTATATATATATACATTTTTTGTGGGTCGGGCTAGTCCAACCCATTAGCGGGCTGAAGGGTTGCCCCTCGGCCCATCAGCCAGGTCTACTACCTGCAAACCTCATTATCCCACCCCATTGATTAGTTTAAAAAAATAACACCTACTCGCAGTATCCTTCGAGCCCTTCCAGTTTTTCAAAGGAAACTCCCTTCTTAAAAACACAAACTCCCTTAGGATCCCTCCAAACAAAACATACACCCACTTTCACACACCACTCCACCCTCGATCACACACATCTCTGTCGGATATCATCCCCCTCCCCAATCATACACACATACAATATCTCCCTCACGCATGTGCAGCCAAACATTGTCATGTGGTCTCCCAGACCTCCCTCGCGCACGCATAGCCAAATCTCGTCCCCAACCGATTGTCGTCATCATCCTTAATCGTGCCCTCCACATCCCCAATTGCGCACACGCGTAGCTAGACCTCCTTTGTGCATGCTCAGTCATTCGGCTCTCCCAGACCTCCCCTGTGCATGCACAACCAGACAACTTAGGTGCTCCCTCCCACACCGCGCAATCACGCATGGTCCTCGTCTTAGACCTCCCTTGCACACAACTTTGGATTGGATTGGATTTGCAAATTTAATGCATTGGAGTGGAAAATTTAAAAATCCATTAAGTGTGAATTGGACATAGATTAATTCAAAATCCGATCCATGTGCACCTTTACTCATAAATACGATCGTCCATCTTGTTGATTGATCAATAAAAATACCAAGAGGTATAATCGAGTGTATCCTAGAATGTATTTTTAGTAGACATTCTTGATAAACGTCCACCAATTTTTTACTTTGTGCAGAAATGATTAAAAACATCGGCCAATATGACTCTCAACTTAGGTTGACATTCTCGAATACTTCAAAATAGATATTGTCTAGTGATGCTTGGAATGTTAATATCTCGACAAATTACGGCCTTTTCGAAATAGACCACCATGCTCTCTCGGATGCCATGAAGTATCCGCTTTATCTCTTCTCATTCTGGCCCTTCTTCCCTCTACTTTAATGTAATGTTTCGGTCCCTAAACTCAGTTCGTTATCGGTTATTAATGGTCCAGACAACTTGTTGAGCTTGGATCCGAGATGTTACACCCAGCGTGGTCCTTCTCCAGCCACTGCACCAATATGTCCGCCTTCACCACCAGCGCCTATTTTGTGTGCACTCGACCCTCGCCATCCAGCTCGCCTCCGCTTCTTCGATTGTAAAGCTTGCACCACTATATTCACCTCCATCACCAGGTTGTGCATGCCCATCCTCACTATCTGGCCCGTAACCCTAAGATCGTACCATTCCCCACTTCTCGGGTTGCACCACTACCTCTCCCTAGGCTTTTCTGCATGTCATTCTCATCCCTAAATGGTAGGGATGAAAACGGATACATATATTCTATTTGATTTGAGGTCTAGTTGAAAAAAAAGAGGTCAGATCTCTTCCTAAATCTTTCTCAGAATAGAATATCTGCTTACGGATATCTGTATCTGAATATTAATCAAATACAGGTCGAATATAGATATGTGTTGTAAACTTTTTCCGGATACGGATATGGTAATGGCTTGAATATCCGGATCCGGATCCGGATCCAATATCTAAATACAATCTTTAATATTATTTTATATATTAGTTAAATAATATAAGCCACAACACATGTTATTATATTAGTATTATATATAATATAATACAATACATTAATTATATTGATAAGCTTCCGGTTGTTTGATGATGGGCACAAACAAAAGTTACAAAATTTATCTCTTTTTTTGCTTCTAGTCAAGAAACGGTCACGCCAATGCTTTCTTTTGTCATGATGCAACTTATTTATATTTCATTATCATTTTTTAAAATCATTGTGAATTTTGATAAAAATTCAATTCGTACTCGTATGTGGTATTTATTCGATCCTCTATCTTAAGTGAAACTTGGCTTCTTAAGAAATGCTTAATTGGATTTCGATTCTCTATCTTAAGTTATTCGATTATTGTAGGCCATTTATATGTGCGTGTTTGCATGTGATAACTTGGTATCATTCTCTTCATCATATCACTAGTTTCTAACATGCATTTAAATAATGTAAAATTACGTTTCATGTCATTTATGCATGCATTGTGTGATGTGCATCGATTGTTTGTTCCCATTTTATATAAATGATTTATTCATCACTTAACCTAGATTATTTAACCCCTGAGTAATCATATTATGGCTCGTGTCCTTGTATTCGACCCTGGACTTTCCAAGTTATAAATTCAAGCCGAATCCTCCTCGCAGAGATCATTCATTCGGTTCGGTATGATACACTAAGTGATCGCGCCACAATGGATACAAATTAATATATGCATTTAGCGGTTCAATAGATGGCGTTGTTGCTGGGGACACAACTTCATTAATATGATTATTTATGTTTTTATATTTTTGGTTAAATTGATTAATATTTTTATTTAGGTCAATCTCGTGATGTGATATTTTATGCATTATTATATATATTGATAATCTTTGAAATGTCTAAACTTTTCTCTTTTGTGGTAGGGTCCATTCATCGAGGACGCTCGTGGAGAATGGTGGTTGGAAGCTCAAGATGGAGTTCCCACTAAGAAGAGCTGCAGAAGATGTCATCAAGTTTTTCAAAGATTATTTTGTTAATATATTTGTTATATATTCTTGTGGACTTGGACTCTATTATTTGTTTGTTGAGTCTATTTCACCCATGTTAGGTGGGACTCAACTTGAGTGTTCTATTTAAGATCTAGGTGCACGGCTCATAGAGCTACTTTTGATGTATTATTCTTAGTGCTTGACTCGTAAGTTAGGGCACACTAACTTTATCCAAGGAGATTCGCTATCTCCGAAGATTCATGAGACACATATAATCTACGTTCAACTTAGCCCAAAGTAAATTGATTCTCTTCCCGCTAATAGAATGCATGATTAGGTATGATTTTTCGTCGACTTGCATGCATTTAGATAATATTTAATATTCAGTCTCGCATGTGCATAAAGAGAGCTGGATGTCGACATCATGATTTTACATCTTCATGGATTTTTCTGTTTCATGATTTGTCACTTATGATAATATGGAAATGGGACTAGATGGTAGACGATGATTTATGTGTTTAGAGATTTAATACAAGTGATGACCTCATTTCTAAAAAATGAAACTATTAATGCAAGTTGATATAATTAAAATGGAGTTAAAATTCACCTTGTTTTGAGAGAGAAAACCCTGCATCATTTGCAGGTACATGTGCATTGGTTGAGAGGTGAGGACGTATCCATAGGATAGAGCCCAAACCCTAAATCAGCCTGCTCGTAATGAAATTTAATCACCAATAAAAATGACAAGATAAATGGACCGTATTAATGGTCTTTACTGTGTGTGTTGATGAATTAATTGGATTTGTTTGGTCTTGTTTGACTTCGCTTAACCTCCCAAAGCATCATCCTTCATTTCATTTTTTGAGATTCATTCATCTAGAGATTCAGCTAACATTGATCCCTTCTTCACTTAGCTTCCTATTCTTTATACTTAGGCTTATTTTCAGCCTAAGTATAGGGAGGGATCCAATTTTGTTCCGATTGTTCCCCTCGGGTCACCTAGTTTTAATTCATATCTTTATACTTAAGCTATTTCTCAGCTTAAGTATAGGGGGACCTGAGTTCCTATTTCCCTTTAACTGATTCTTTTTACTCATTATACACTTGTGATTCTGGACAATGTTCTTGCATATCTCATTATATTCAGCATGAGCTACAGCTTCATATCACTTTGTGCTATGAGGATATAGCAAAAGCTAAGTATAGGGGGGTCTATCGTATATATTACATATGAACTTTAGTCATAGCTCATATTTTTATTTTTTTTAAACTACTAGGGCTATGGGTATCGTATTATATTTTTGGAACTGATTTTTTGTAAAAATATTTTCAAAATGATTTTGAAAATTATATACATATTTAACGTGATTTTCGAAAATATTTTACATGGTTTGCGAAAATACGACTTGACATGTTTGGAAAATCATTTGTAAAATATTTTGAAAACATATATTTATGTGACATTGTTTTGAAAATTGTTTTACTGAGGTTTGAAAAATGGGGTTTTACTTATTTTGAAAATCTTTGTAATGTTTGGAAATTTTCTATATCTATGTGACAATATTTGTAAAAAGTTTTCAATAAAAATTCAAAGTTAAGAGTGTAAATGATTCTAATTATTTAACTAAATCTCTAACTTTATTCAAAAATTAATAACAGAAAATTAAAACAAAATCTTCAGTATCAATTCCGACTACTAGACTTAAAAATGATTAGCTACTTTTTATTGAGGGAATTACTCCCTTAGTATAGTGGGTGGCTAAAAGACAATACATATGTCACCATCTTTAAGTAATATGGGTAGCAGTTTAACAATCCGTACTTATACCCATACTGGCAGAAAGTAGATACAACTAATCATATGAGTTTAGGCCAGTCATTATTTTTTATAAAGAAGTTAAAAAAATTGAATGAAAATAATAATAATAAAATTAACTTATTGGTTTCTTCTCTGACACTTCCACTATGCACGCAAGGCTTGAGATAATCTTTAACACTTAGTTTAAGAAGTTCTTAGACATGGAGTTATCTTGTATTAATCATTAGGGTCTGAGGCTTAAAAATTCATACTTCCCTAGTTAGAAGATATGTGTGCTATATTGCATGCTTAATCTTATTTAAAAGAATTTGACTTCCATGTTACTTGCACTGCTGCATACATGATTGAGATGAGTCAAGATATCACTGAGGAGCCTGAGACTTGAAGCTTGAGTTTGAACTTGATCTATATGATGCTCGACGATGGGATAAGATTAATGACAACTTCATGAAATCTGAATGTCAACAATTTAGCTAGTATGGGACATGTTCTCATGTTATCTCTTGACTTTGACCTAAAGTGGTGGGGTATGAAATAAAATTAAATAAGTTGATCAATGTGCGCATAAAAGCAATGGAGTTAGCCAAAAAGAATGGAAGTTCCTCACAAAAAAATGATGAAAATAGTGAAAAGTTCATTCCATTTCATTTCAAAGTTACATCATATGAGCTTACATTCAAGGCAGGCACTCCCAAACTTTAAGTGTCTACTTGGACCAAATCATTAAGCTTTTTTGAGTCGGACTAGTACCTCAAAAAGGGCTCTACATCGTTAGCGCTACAAGTCTGGGTGCAAGTATATTAGATACTTTCAAAAGACGCACCCCTGTGTACTCCCAGGAAAACGAGTACAGACGGCTCAACCTCTTTTGACGGACACACTGATTGACAAAATAAAAATGAAAATTGTATTTAGTGTTGGCACTTGAGAGAATCATGTTCCAATGAGAGGAAGTGAAAATTAGTACACAATCCTATATCCTCCATAATCTGGCCTTCCATTTATACCATTGAAGTCTGACGAAATAAAGAGATGGTGGATTGGAGCAAGACTAGATTTATCTCTAGAGTTGAGGGTTGGGTCCTTAGGAGAGCTTCTGAAATTGGAACCTTTGATGAAATCTTGACTCTACATACTTCTTATATTTATGTGCATTGAGAATCTGACAATTAGAGGAGTTGATTTTCTTTTGATTAATAGTTGGATCAACTTAAAGTTTTAGGATTTCTAAAAATACTTAGTGTTCTAGGTTAAATCAAGCTTTGAATACTCACATGCACATTTCAGTGATCTCACTGATTAATCTAACCATTTAATTAATTCCTTATTTATTAGCTCGAGGACGAGCTTAGCTTAAGTACAGGGGGAATAGACCTTGATTAGATCATCAACCTATTGGTCTGTCAAATGTACATACTCAAACATATAATAACATAGTTGTCTCCGGTTAGAGGATGCGTTCCTATATCATGATAGTATACGACATAGGTCTTGGTTATCTCGATCTCGTTAGGTCGACTCTTTGACCTAACTTATGTAACACCTCTGAATTTCAATTCCTATACAGAGGACCCACATCAAGAGGTCGGTTAGATATCAGCCTTTAGAGAAGAATTATCATCTTCTTCTCATGCTGGAGATCCTCTCTTAACAATCACTTGCAGTGCTTGGTGAGTCCTCAATCTAACTCTTTAGATATTATCCATGCACCAGCCTCTGTGATTCAACATTTGAATCAACAGTTGTATGATCATTAAGATGACCATGGTACATAATCCTAATTGTACTACGGGACCTATTATGCAAATTACTTATTCTTCATTTCAGATCAGGGAATGATTTGTAATAATATTTATTGCATAATAGCTCGTCGTGGGCTCATATGTCCAACAGTGCATACCTATGTGTTATTTGAAATAATAAGTGTTGCCCTATGGCATTGACTAGATTAGAAGCTGGACATAATTCGCATGTAAGTAGAAGCACAATACCTACTCAGAGGCATATAACCCAATCTGCACATAGACGAGGACATGACCTGACTAGCGTTCCTTGCACTGATATCGTGATTCACATATACAATCCTCTATCAACACTACACGGTTTGTCGTGCAATTGAGCTCGCTTCTGATGCACATGTGATTTAATCAAATATTCTCATCCCATTAATAGACTGGTGGGAGTTAAATACCGTTTTTATGGATCTTGTTAGAAATGCTTGAACAATAAAATATGGGATGTGCATAGTGTTTTATTAAGAATGGAAATCGTGAAGTATTTAAAAATTGTATGATTCTCGTTCCCAATGGTTCTTATGGCATGTTTGGTTGTTAGGGTACACCGGGGTACTGGCATACCCCTAGCTCCAACCCTGAATTCCTGGATTGGGATTACTTGTATTGACCCTACGATTTCTTTGGTATAATATTTTTTAACCATGTTCAAATAAAATTATTAATATAAAAAATATATTATAATCATTAAAAAAGTTAATATAAAATATAATCAATGTCACATCACATCACAATTATCATCCCAACCCTCTAAAGAGCTACTATTCACAGGAAGATACCCCAACCCAGGCCAACCCAGTAACCAAACATGCCCTTGGGATGGAATTCTATCACAGATCATAGTAACATCACATCACATTCTTTATTCCAGCCTTGAAACAGCTACTATTCCCATCAAGTTATCCCAACCCACTACAATCCATCAACCAAAGAGACCTAGTTTTGATTAAAATGGGAATTGGGAATAATAAATTCTTCCAAAATGCTTAACCTCCAACCCCATTGTCGCTACGTGCACCACACAGTTGCCCCGGCAAGCCACCCCTCCCTCCAAACGATTGGGAGAGATCTCCAGCTCCATCTTCGATCTATTCTCCCGTCCCAGATCCGTCCCTTCTCCTCTTCTGGAGGAGCAAGGAAGAACCCATCTTGGCGTTTACCTCCAAAAGCCCTCTCCTTCAACCTTTTTGGGCCTGCGAAGTTGTTTGATATCTATTTGAAATGGGTTCAGCTCTATCTTCATCAAGTTCTTCTCAGGATGCTGGAAATGAGGGTTACCCCGTGATCTTGAACGTCTATGATCTGACCAACTTGAACAATTACATGTATTGGTGCGGCCTGGGGATCTTTCATTCGGGGATTGAAGGTGACTTTTTCTTGCTCGTCTCCAGCTTATATTTTTAAATTAGGTCTTATAATTTCTGTTTTCCTGTACTTTGTGGATTATATGTTGGAAAATGATTGTTTTTCCGTTTAGTAGTTGTTTTACATGTTATGTGTACCTCTTTCATTGCAAAAAGATGAGATTTTTTACATGGTTTTCTTATTGGTATATCTGAACTTGATTGGCGGTTAGATTAAGTAGGGTCGACTTTTTAAAATATAGTGAGAAGGGTTGGATTCTAGGTGGTTTTTGTCTGTCCCATCTTTTGTTTCAAAAGCTTCCTCTAGGCTGCAGCTTTTCTTTATAAAGGTCTTTCTGTGGAGATGCCAAAGTTCTGTAGCTCTGCTTCAATTTTATTCGTCTAGAGACTATATCTTGAGGAGGGTGAACACATATGTAGAACAGATTGCGGTTTCTTCATTGGAATTGACGTGAATTTTGTTAATGTTGGTACGTTTCTTTGATTGCCATGGAGGTATCACTCTCATTCTGTTGGAATATTGGAGAAAAAGTTACTTCCTACAAGACTGCAAAACTAGATTGGTGTCTTACATTTTATTGGTGACCACCTCATGAGGTATATAACTGCTGATATTTTGTTATTTTAGGATAAGGGAACTGTTCCCTTCGATTTAGATGTGCTCATAGTGAACTTCGATATCCTAATTATCAGCTGAATTGATGGTTTTTTGTTACTGATATTTGATAGATATTGAGGAGTATTTTTTCTTGTCAAAGTCTGATTACATTCAGTATCCTATCAGTCTGAATGTCAACCATTATTCATTTTGAGCTCCAAGTATTCAGCATCAGTTATGATTATAATTTCCCTCATCAGTTGTGATGATAATGTCTCTTACTGTGAAACTTTCCTTTATTCCTTTTCTTAAACTACTAATAAATATTGCCGTTATATTTCCATCATAATTTGTTGAGTAATGGAAGGAGGGTTTCTTTGTCGGAAATTATAAAAAGAATGTGCCTCCCTGGCCAAACTAGGTGTGATCTAGGTGAAGGATGGAATGATTTTGAGTATCTATCTTGTTAGGTTCAAAAATAAAATTGATAGATAGTTATAAATAATAGCATCTTAATGAAAAGGGGATAATGATAACCTGACTTTTTATTACGCTATATAACTTGACTTTTTATTATATTTCCTTTTGACCATAGAAGATGACTTAGAGACACTATGGCAATGCTTTCCGAAGAAAGTTGCTAGAGTAATTGAAATAAAAAGGGCGGAATATTAGAAATGTTTTCATTGAATGATTGTTTGTAAAAAAATAAGGAGAACACTCGTGTACATGCAAGGTAAGGACTTGAATGTATGCGAAGGGGAAAAAACAATTTCCTTCATGTTCGTAAAGAGGAAAAGAACAAGGTTCGGTCTGAATCTCATGGGCATCTGTAAGAAACAAGGTGATGGACCAAGGATTCTGATCAAGTGAGATAGGATCTAATGCCATCAATAAATTCGTCTGCAGACCCTGCCCAGTGCATTTACAGCTCTTTTCTGTAGTTAATCTGTAGGTGGTTTGAAAAGTTCAAGTTGATGATATTATACTTTAGAAATTGCAGCTCAGATTGATCTTTGTAGGTAAATTACGGTTTAATGGTAGATTTAAAGTTTGAGTGTTCCAAAAATTAATTTCATTCCTTGTCTCTAGAGCATTTCTCTTTACATTTGAAATTCATAGTGCCCTTGCTGGAATAGATATATTCTACAGGCTCGGACAGTTGGACTACAGATTCATTTTTTTCATCTGTTTTTCTCTCTTTCATGGTTCCACTTATTTGCTGTTGATGGACAACTAAGTGATATGATGACTCAAAGAAACTAAGTGATATGTCTGATAGAATTCTTCCTGTCACAGCAATTTTATTAGTTCTCTTTGTTCAGGGTTGGCTTTGATGATTGATTCATGTAGTTCTTTGAAAATTTATTAAGCATTCCTTCTTTATTGGATTTTTAATTGTTGAAGATCTGTAAAATGTATTTCAGAATATACTATTTTGGATATTTTACATATTTGAATGGGAAAAATATGTTATGCAGGATACTGAAACTAGGCCCAAAACGTTTTTGTATTTGTACTGACATAAGTGTATAAAAACCAATCTCGCTAGCTAATGTTTATCGGACACCTTTGTTAATTCACATTTGTTTGATTACTGTAGTTCACGGGTTGGAGTATGGATACGGAGCCCATGATTTTCCTACAAGTGGTGTCTTCGAGGTGGAACCAAAAAGCTGCCCTGGTTTTACTTACAAATGTTCCATTTTGTTGGGGTCTACTAGCATATCACCCACAGAATTTAGGAGATTCATTGAACATGTAGCAGCAGAATATCATGGAGATATGTATCATCTCATTTACAAAAACTGCAACCATTTTACTGAAGATGTTTCTTTAAGATTGACTGGAAGATGCATTCCCGGTTGGGTCAACCGACTTGCTCGAATAGGTAATCAAGTTCATTTTATGAAATAATTGTGGTTATCGGTTATGTCTTACTGCATACTTTTGATCAGGGTCTTGGTGAGTTCAAACAGTAACACTTTGGTCTGGCAAGCAATAAAATGCAACTGTATATGAAACGGGGCTACCATTTCAAGGTTTTTTTTTCTTTCTCTAGGTTTGGGTCAGTTCTGAGATTGGCTCTTGACTCTTCCACACAATATAAATGTTTGGTTATCAAAAAATATTGCATGTATTATAATTCTTGTTGGGGAGAAATAGATGTGCAATCAACCACTTAGATTAAGACACAATATTACGATGGCTGGTCGCCTCTCATAGTGACCAAAGAAGAAAAGCATTAAGAAGAAAAATCAGTACAACTCCCTCTACCTCTCGCTCTCTTCCTCTCTTCCCCCCCCTGTTGTTGTGGAATGACTCCACCCTTCGTTTTGTAGGTCAAGATACAATTTTATATGGCTTAACAATCAATATCAATCAATCAAGATTGTAATGGATTTTTTAATTAATTAAATATTTTTACCAATAAGCTTGGATATTTTTTAAATTAAATCTCCTTCACGAAATGCATGGAACCCTACTCTACCATATTATGATTTTACTTTTTCAAAAATGAGAAAAATAAAAATTCTGATAATCTCTCCCTTAAGTTGAAATCCATCACGATCTCCATGTCGCCTTTATTTGTATTGGATCATCCTTGTCATATGTAAGCTTCTCTAGCAAGAACTCTTTGTATGCAGAGACAATTGGTGTTGCGCCCATATATGAGTTCCCTTGATGTGCCTCCTCTTTGGCATGCACGTAAAATCGATGTTGTGCCTCCTAACTTGGCACCACATATCTCTTGTGACTAGTGTGGTATCATCCTGTCACAAAGTGAACTACATTCGATTTTTCTTCTTGCATCTCTAATCTGTTATTGCTCGTTATGGGACAAGTTGAATCTCTATTACTCGCCATGACCTTTCCATTGAGTTAGTATACCATGTCCGCCTCCTTGTTACTCGCTTCACCGTGCATGCTCATCAGCGTACTCTAAGAATTCCCCCTCCAATGGTAGCTTGATGTGCTCATGATTCCTTTGTTCCTATTGAAATTCAATTTTCTATAGATATTGGCACATGTTTTCCCCCCTCCAAAGTTCGCATTGTTCAATTAAACATGTGAATTTGCACTGATCTAACTCCCTTGACATGGTGAACTATTGCGCTTGCCATCTCATATGTGCCATCATCATATGCCTGATATGTATTTAATGGAGGATGAGCTCACATGATTTCAACATGCCAAGTTCCAAATCTATCCTTATTCTTGCATTGTCTCTCTTGAGCACGCTAACATGTCTTGCTCACATAGTGGACAAGAATCATTTTGATCAGAGTTTTATCGAATGATTTGTTTTGTTTCCCCATTTCACTTCTTGGTAAATTAACAACCTCGTGACATGCCTTATCACAATAGAATATGATAGGTTACTATTGTTAGAGTTATTTGTGTTTTCTACGTTATTTGAGTCATGTAACCCTTCGGGGTCATATATGTACTTTCTCCTTATTTACTCTCTAGGGTTTTCTCTATGAATAAGAGACCCTAGACTCATGGAATAACATAACAATTCATTCTCTTCTCCACATGGTATCGGAGCAACGGTCCTAGATCTAGGTTCTGACCTAAAAACCTCACCGCCACCTTCAAGCCTCCCCTTCTCTCATCGAGCACCTGCATATGCCTTCCTCCCTCATCTAGTTCCTCGCATGAGGCCCTCCAACCTTCCCAGGGAGTAGCTGCATATGTTGTCGCCCTACCTAGGTGCCACAAGCAACTAGTTGGCACCGTCGCGGGCCTCGCTTGCCCTCCTGGGCACTACCAGCCACCCATAGATGGTGATGCTTCGCTCCTGAGTGCCACCAGCACCCCTAGACACCCTCTTGGGTGCCTCCACGGTCCGAGTGCCCTCTACAAGTGTCGCCAGTCATAGCAGCACCCCCCGCGGGTGCTGCTAGCCCTGGTAGCACCCCCCCCCATGGGTGTCGTCAGCCCCTGCAGCAACCCCTATGGGTGTCGTCAGCCATGTCATAGGTCCAATACCCCTCTTGGACTGCTGCTAGGATCCTCGAGGATCCCTTGATCTATTGTACATTGAGATTTCAGCTCTTCTGCACGAGCAAATGTGAGTTCTAGGGTACTTCTCAACCATCCTATGCATACTTGATCAACCACAAGGCCTTTGTGATCTCCATAACTAATCACCATGGCTCCTACTACCGAGACAAAGCCTTTGGCCACAAACGTGATGGCACAAGGCACTACTATCAAACTTAAGGGTACAGAAAATTACGTGCTATGGTCTTGTTCTTTCATGGTGTTCATTGGTGGTGAAAGGAAACTATACATCCTGACTAAGGTTCCTTCAGATGAGAAGGACAAAGACTATGACTATTGACATATAAACAACTGTCAGGTTATCAACTGGATGCCCAACAATGTTAAGGAGCATATTACCTCGAATCTTCTTTACAAGGACACGGTCAAAGAGATGTAGAAGCAAGGTTGCAGAAGTCGGCAGCCGGTACTCGGTCTGTAGGGTCACTGACTAAGGATTAATCGACAATCAGAAGAGTAATTAGATTTAGTTGGGCATTAGTTGGTTTGGAATTTTTTAACTATTTTAAATATATAATCAATTTTTATAACATATACTCTCATTTATATTCATATATTTAGCAATTTTAATTTTTTAAGAGCTTAAAAAAATATAGCAAGAGAAGAAAAAATGAAGCAAGTTAACAACAAAATGTTTGGTAGATAGTACAAGCATATGTTCAAAAATAAAAAACATCTACAACATGCCCAAAAAATAATACAAGTGAAAAGTGAGACAACTGTCACAAGTCAACGGATTCAATCCTTAATGTCATCATCCAAGTATAGCTCTTCTACTTGTTCATTACCTTCTTCATCATCATCATCTTCTTCTATATCCTCAAGATGTAGCTCCTCCTTCTCATTCATCGGCGTAGGATTGGAGCTTGATGATGAAGCTCCCCTTCCAAGTTCACTTCGTTGGCTCCTTCTTGGTTCCAAATTCTCTTCGGCACCGCTAGCATGTGCTGCAACACTCCATGTCAATCCGGAACTTGGAAAAACCTCCTCATCATGAGCATCAACATCCCCGGTCCATTCAGCCATGTGTGCACGATCACGAGATGAGAGAGGATCTCTTTCTTTCTCAACTCGACGTTCCTGCAGGTTGGAATTGAAACGTACGTACACAAGATCGTTCAGCTTCTTTGTCTCCAATATGTTTCTTTTGGTATGGATCTGAAGACAAAAAAAATAAATTTATATCAATTACTAGTTTAAATTTTACTATTACAAATTGAATTGAGTGAGAGGAGTGGAGTCAATACTGAGTCAAATGTACTCCAGTTACGCTTACATCCCGATGATGAAGAAGTCAAGCTCAATATTTTGATAGCCATAACTTTCAAATGAGGAATGTCAGGCGTGTCATCTCCATGATTATACCACCAATTAACTATTGAAACAGAGAATTGGTCAAAATATAAAATAAACGTTTGACGTTAGTAGAAAATAATAACTGAATTGAAATACCTGGATCATAATTGACATCATTTGTCATCCTCTGCCTCACAGCTAAAGGCTTGCCAAAATCTCCATGACCAAGTCTATATGTCGGAAGCTCGTCCTTGGTAATCGCATCTTGTATATCCAAATCTGGATAAAAATTTTCCATGCACTCCTTAAACCATCTCTTCACCACAACATCTGGATCACCATGAGACGCAGTGTAGAAGAAAAATGGGTTCAAGTAATAAGCTGCTAGATGCAATGGAGTATCGAGCCTCCCTTTGGTCTTGGAGGTAACAACATCTACAAAAAAATTATAAGACGACTCGCAATTATCTCCCGCTTGGCCTCTTCAAGCACTCTGTAGACAAAGCCCATGGATGGGCATCAACCACACGCAATAAACGAACCAATGGAATGAAAATACGCATAGCATGTGATGTATGGTTCCAAAATATAGGGTTGAATACAATGGAACTCGCTGCTTCCCCCTTCTTGGTCTTATACCATTTGCAGTTTCTCCACTCTTCTAAGGAAAACATCAATCTCAGCTTGTCTTTCTTCTCATTTAGGCTCTCAAGAGTGAGAAAAGTGGTTACAAATCTTGTTTGGTCGGGCCTTGCAATGTCCCTCTTGCTGGTGAACTTGCGCATCAAGCTTAGAGTTTTGGTGTGAGAGTAGATGAACACTGTAAGCATCTTCGCCTTTGTGATTGCACTCCTCACCTTCGTCTCTTTGCTTATCTCCTCCAAAGCAAGATCAATGGAGTGCGGCACACGGAGTCCACCAAATCTGTGTATATTTGGTGTCCAACAATCTTCCTGCTGCTACATTGGTGGATGCATTATCCGCCACAATTTAAACCACTTTATCCACTCCCACTTCGTTCAGACACTCCTCCACCAACTTGCAGATGTATTCCGCAGTGTGAGCCTCATCTAAGGTATCTATAAACTTCAAAAATAAAGTCCCCAACGTGCAATTGACACAAAAATTGATGATGCTCCTTCCTCGCTTGTCCGCCCACGCATCGGTCATCAAAGAGCATCCCGCTGACGTCCACGTATCACGATGGCATTGCAAGTCATCATGAATCTCCTTCACTGCCTTCTTCAAAGCGGACCACTAAGCTCATACCTCGTGGGAGGCTTTAGTCCAGACCCGTACTTCCCAATCACCACCACCATCTGCATGAATTTTTTCATCGTCAATGCATTAAATGGAATCGTTGATGTATATGCCCATTTGGATATGTACGAGATAACCCTATCATGGTAATCCATGGAGAATGCATCCTTGATAGTTATATGACGTGATGACCCTTCCACGGCGACAGTCTGCTCGAAGGATTCAGAGACTCGCGATCTCTTTGTCGTACCTGCATCTCCAATGATATCAACTTCCTCCCTCATCTCATGAATTTCAGTGACTTTATGGGACTTCTTCCTGGCAACTTCATCAAGGTACGTAATCATCTTCTTCTTCGTTTCCTCGTCCACCTTGGGACATACTGCTACGCTCCCTCTTCGGTATGCTAGATGCTGCTTGAACCTGTACACACCACCCTTGACAATTTTCTTGCACAGTCTGCATGTGATCGTATTTTGATCCGTACGGTTCGCAAGGTAATCGTATTGCCATGCATGATCAGTTGATCACGACGGCACGTAAAAAGATGAGTCACTATCGTGTAGAGATAGTATCGAGAATTAATAATGGTTTATGTAGCTTGTTTCTATTTCTCTCTTTTATGTAGACGTCTCTGTAATTTACCCTTAAGGACTCTCCCTATATAAGAGAGCCCAGGATTTTTCCATGAATCATAACAAAGACTCCCTTTCTTCTAACATGGTATCAGAGCCGCCTTAGGGCTCTTCTCCCTTCCCCACCCGCCGCCCCTCCCTTCTTCTCTCT
The DNA here is from genome assembly GCA_037367405.1 of Ottelia alismoides. Taxonomy (NCBI): domain Eukaryota; kingdom Viridiplantae; phylum Streptophyta; class Magnoliopsida; order Alismatales; family Hydrocharitaceae; genus Ottelia; species Ottelia alismoides. The sequence goes on along the minus strand of JAZKJV010007480.1, from coordinate 179,262 downwards.
TCTAGCCGCTGCTTGCGGCTTCCATCAGCCCCAGCGGCACCCAACCGCCCTTCTCAGCGCTTTCTCCAGCCCCAACGCTCTCCCCAGCGGCCCCCAGCCGCCCTTCCCAGCGGCACCCAGCCGCTAGCGGCTACCAGCCGCCCTCCCCAGCGGCCCCGCCGCCCCAGCCAGCGGCACCCAACCGCCCAAGTGGCCCCCAGCAGCCCTAGCGGCACCCGCCTGCCGCCTCCAACCACCCCAGCGGCCCCAGCAGCCCTAGCGGCACCCGCCTGCCGCCCCCACAGCCCCAGCGGCACCCTCATCTGCCGTCGTAGGGCTTCCAGTGGCCTCCAGCAGTCCATAGGCGTCGTTCTCGAGGCCATTCAAGGGTTGTAACCTTCCTTGGAGGCGTACCCTAGACCCCTCTTCCTCCGATTTATGGATTTGAGTGCGTAAAAGTCTACACACGTACTCAAATCCGATGCAGTTGGTGTAGACATTCATCAAAGTGCCTATTTTCCCTTCGTCTTCTTCAAGCAACAGTATGTCAGAACCGAAAGTCGATTTGCCCTCCACCGGCGCATTCAAAGGTCCTGCGCCAATAGTGAAGATGGACGGGTCTAACTATGAGCTATGGGCTATGCAGTTCATGAGCCTCATGAAATCAAATGGTAAGAAACACATTCTTACCGAGGATGAGCCTGCGGAGAAGACAGGGATCTATGCCTCATGGGAGGCCGATGACGCTTACGCAAAAGTCTGGTTGTCTGGTACTTTGACAATGGAGATAGCTAACGATGTCCTCCATCAGCCCACTGCTAAGGCAATGTGGGACATACTTGCTGCTACGTACTCGCAGGTGCGAAATGAGACAGATGTTGCAGCTTCAACATGACATCTTTACGATGAAGCAGGCCGGTAGACCTCTCCATTCTCTATATACATCCCTAAGAGGGATGTTCGAGAAGCTATACAGTACCATTCCTCTGACTGCTACTCCGGAGCAGCAGAAGACGTTTCGGAACGCCACCATGGTGGGCGTTCTACTTGCTGCTCTCGATCCTGAGTATGATGCTGCACGGTCACAGATTCTAGCAGATGCAGTAATTCCTCCAGTGGAGGATGTCTACAGAAGGCTCAATCGCATTCCAGTTTCCTCCAGCTCTTCTACTCCACCCCCATCTGCGATGGCAGCTTCGCGTGGGAGAGGTGGACCGTCTTCTGGGCGTGGTCGTGGACGTGGCCGTGGACCTCAAGGAAGAGGCGGTCGCTTCAGTCAGATGTGTTCGTATTGTCACAGAACTGGACACTCGGAGGAGACATGCTACTCAAAGCATGGGTTCCCAGCATCGGCACGGGTTGCAGAGCATTCACAGTCTCCATTACCGTCTACTGCAGATCATAGATTTGACGATCTTGTGGCCCGTCTCCGCGATATTATGCCACATTCCTCTGGTGATTCATCTGGTGGCTCTTCAGATATTGCTGCCACAACCTCTGCCAGTTCATCCGCCGTAGCTAGTACCTCAGGTAGATCATCAGCACTCATACCTTCTCATGATATATCTGACTGGGTTATCGATTCCGGAGCCACACATCATCTTTGTCGAGATAGAGGACGATTACAGGCCTACAGGGATATTCCTCCAGGTCGTTCAGTACAGATAGCAGATGGTTCCCACTCACCCCTTGTTGGCCAGGGGGAGGTTTTCTTATCCTCCACTATGCAGCTACAGAATGTTTTACATGCCCCTGAGTTCTCACTGAATTTGCTGTCTATTAGTCAGATTACAAAGGATTTGAATTATCGTGCTATATTTGACCCGTCTTCTCTCATTTTTCAGGACACACTCACGGGCAAGGTGATTGGTTGTGGCTCTGAGCAGAACGGGTTATATCGGCTGGTTCGGGAATCCTATGCTGGCGTCTCCTCTCACTCCGCTGGACCAGTCTCACCTTACATTTGGCATCTTCGTTTTGGTCACCTTCCGCTCCAGAAAATGCGCCATCTTCTGCCCCAGATCTCTCCAAGTTCGTCGTTTCGCTGTGAAACATCTCAGTTGGGAAAGCATCATAGGTCGAGCTTTCCAGGTCGTCAGAGTCGGAGCAGTAGCTCCCCTTTTGAGTTGTTACATATAGATATATGGGGTCCGAGTCGTGTTCCCGATCACCAGGGACACATGTTTTATCTTGTGGTAGTAGATGATTTTTCTCGTGTCTCTTGGGTATTTCTTTTGAAGAATAAATCTGAAGCAGGAGATGTTATCAAAAATCTGATTAATGAAGTGTAGAATGTTTTCTCTTCGTAAGTCAAATATGTTCGGACTGATAATGCCCTGGAATTTTGTACACGGTCTCTTTCTCAATTTCTGTCATTGAAGGGTATTATTCATCAAACCACCTGCGCATATACATCCCAACAAAATGGTGCGGCGGAAAGAAAGCATCGCCATCTCTTGGATATTACTCGTACCCTGTTGATTCAAAGTTGTGCTCCTATTTCTTTCTGGGGGGATGCTGTCCTTACTGCATGCTATCTGGTCAATAGAATGCCGTCCTCTGTCCTTGGAGAGAAGATACCCATCTCTCTTATTTTTCCAGACAAGGAGCTATTCTGACTGCCACCACGTGTCTTTGGCGCTGTAGCGTTTATCCATCGTCTATCTCCTGGACTTGATAAGCTCTCTCCAAGAGTAGTCAAGTGCGTCTTTGTTGGTTATTCCAGAACCCATAAGGGATACCGGTGTTATGATCCTACAATCAACAGGTACTTTGTTAGTGCGGATGTCACTTTCTTCGAGTCGGTTATGTATTTCTCGCCAGCTGGGGACAGAATGGTACCATCCACCACCACTGATGATATTTACGTTCCACCACCACCTGCTTGTATTTCACCTGAGTCGTCTCCTGTGTCAGTTCCTATGACAGCACCACCTCCACCACCACCTCCACCTCCACCCATTCCACAACGAATCATATCACCGTTTCCTAACCACTATACGCGTCGATCAGGTCCTGCTCAGACGACAGATCAGCCAATCACTACGCCTCAGGTATGTTCAGATGATGTTACTACTGACGGGTCAGGTTCGGTACATATGCAGGATGACTCATTACAGGTGGACCCAGATGATGATCTTGATGTTTCGATTGCTATTCGGAAACAGAGACGGCAGTGTGCATCCTATCCATTTGCTTCACAGGTTTCCTTCCACCGACTCACAGGTGATTTTCAGAAGTTTGCCACAGCATTGTCTTCCGTGGACATACCACGGACATACCAGGAAGCCTTGAAGAGTGAGTGCTGGAGATTAGCTATGGAAGAAGAAATGAGGGCCTTGCAGTTCCGTGGTACATGGTCTTTGGTCCTTGCACCTCCAGATGCATCCGTTGTGAGCTGCAAATGGGTCTTCACAGTCAAATATCATGCAGATGGCACGTTGGACAGGTACAAAGCACGTTTGGTCGCCCGTGGATTTACACAAACATATGGCGTCGATTACATGGATACATTCTCTCAAGTGGCGAGACACTCGACTCTCCGTATTCTACTATCTATTGCAGTGGTTCGTGATTGGAGCATTTCTCAGCTCGACGTCAAGAATGCTTTTCTGTACGAGGATTTACAGGAGGAAGTCTACATGCAGCAGCCACCCGGGTTTACTGCTGAGGGGGAGAAGCATATGGCTTGTAGACTTCACAAGGCAATATATGACCTCAAACAGAGTCCACGAGCGTGGTTCCAGAAGTTGTCCAATCTATTTGAGCATCAGGGATTTAAGAGGTCCAATGCTGATCACTCGTTGTTTGTCCAGAAGTCCTCGGCAGGTACGGTTGTCATAATGGTCTATGTGGATGACATTCTTGTTACAGGAGACGACGTTCAGGGCATAGCCAGGGCGAAGGCATTCCTAGGTCGTCAGTTTGTTACAAAGGATCTTGGAACCCTAAGATATTTTCTGGGGTTAGAATTTGCAAGGAATGCACATGGTTTGGTGATGACACAACGGAAGTACATTACTGACTTCTTGGTTGAGACTGGTATGGATGGGTGCAAACCATCAAGCATCCCCATGGACCCCAGCATGAAGCTGTATGATGGTGATACTGATGAAGTAGATAAAAGGAGATATAGAGAGATGGTGGGAAAACTCCTCTACATTACCATAACCCGTCCAGACATTGCATTTGCAGTTAGCCGGGTGAGTCAGTTTATGGAGCAGCCAAGACAGATCCACATGGATGCTATACACATGATACTGAGATATCTGAAGTCTTCTCCAGGGTTAGGGCTGCTATTCAGAAAGGGCACAGATTTATCCATCTCAGCGTGTGCAGATGCAGATTATGCAGGATGCCCTAAGGATAGAAAATCAACCTCAGGGTTTGCAGTTTTTGTTGGAGGCTTTCTGGTTTCTTGGAAAAGCAAGAAACAAACTGTGGTGGCAAGGTCCAGTGCGGAATCCGAATACAGGGCAATGGCTCAAGCCAATACGGAAATGATGTGGGTTCGCTCCGTATTGGAAGATCTACATGTAGCTGTACCTCTACCTATGAAGCTTCAGTGTGACAATCAGGCTGCATTGTTCATTGCCAACAATCCAGCTTTTCATGAGAGGACCAAGCATATTGAGGTTGACTGCCATTACACCAGGGACCTGATCCAGAGAGGATTGATATCCACTGCACATGTTAGTTCAGGAGATCAAACTGCCGATGTCTTCACCAAGCCACTGCTCAGAGGACCCTTTCAAAGATGTTCATCCAAGCTGAGCATGATCGACATCTATGCTCCACCTTGAGGGGGAGTGTAGAGATAGTATCGAAAATTAATAATGGTTTATGTAGCTTGTTTCTATTTCTCTCTTTTATGTAGACGTCTCTGTAATTTACCCTTAAGGCCTCTCCCTATATAAGAGAGCCTAGGGTTTTTCCATGAATCATAACAAAGACTCCCTTTCTTCTAACATATCGGAAGCGACGTTCGCTAGAGGTATAGCCATCTACAGTCAACAAACTCGCAATTTAGGCAATCAACGAGTTGAACTTCCTAATTACCTAACAAAATCACAAGTTCAATGAAATGTTTAAATAAGTAAATAACAAGCGGACCTTATTTTGCAATGAATAATATCAATTTTATAAATTTAACGTATTCAAATTATTCAGGATCCATAGGCTAACTTTGTTATAGTAATCGAATCCTGTAAAAAGACACATATTACATGCATAAAAACATAAAATATTTTGTGTTATGTAAAATTAATTTTTTTACTCATAGCATTTGAAACCTATGTCATACAACTAACATAAGTTAGCTAGATGACCACGTCACATTAATTATACTGTAAATTTTCAGAGTCATAAGACTCATAACCTTTTAATAAAAGGAGTTTATTTATTATTAAGTTATTTCGTATGTTTTTGAAAATTAGTATACTTAAAACATTTTATTTCGTATGTTTTGGAAGTCTGGAAGGAAAATTACTATCCAGCTTATTTAATATTTAATAAAGTTTTGAATATCCTACGGATATCTTTGTTTACATATATGTCACTTCTCTATTGAAAACATATACATGTAAGAGAATTACACCGACAATTTTCACATCATTATCTCCTTCCCGTACCGGTAGATGCATAATCTTAATGTAATCTTAATAACCTTAATAACTAAGTTTTACTCACTAATTTGAACAACCCCTAACCAACATACATCATTGTAACTATGACCATTCTGAGTTATTACTGGTAGGATGCATAATCTTAATAATGTTCTTAGTTATTATGAATCACGATATAAAGAACAAATCCTAACCAACATACATCATTTGAGTAATCTAAGTTTTACTCAAAAAATAACCTAACAAGCTAACAAACATGCAAATTAACAAGATAATCTAAGAATTAATAACTAAAATCAAGCAATAAACCAAGCAAAAAAAACAAAAAAATCGAGATTTTTTAAACCCTAACTAGAGGAGGACAGCAGAGGATCGGAGTTGCTACACATAGGAGGGCGACGGAGGACCGGTATGAAGAGGACTCGTCGCTCGATCCTCAGTGATGCGGAGGAGGGGGCGGTGACGCGGCGGAGGTCAAGGAGCCTCGGAGCACCTCAGCGACGGAAAACTAGGGAGTGGGGAACTAAGGGTTGGGGTTCTGTTTCGACAGAAACCCCAAATCCCAAATGGCTCGTGTAATCGGTAATCGGGTAAACCCTACAACCTTTTTATTTTTTCCCCAAAAAGTCCATGTAAAACTCGGCCGCCTAGTCGGCCAATTAGTCGGGTGGACTTGACTATTGGTCGATTTGGCCTAGTCGAGTCGGCTACCCCCCCCCCCCCCACTCGACTAGTCGGGCTGATTAGTTGGTCGACTTTTGCAACTCTGTGTAGGAGGATCTTGAGCAGACATACTCCTAGAAGATGACGAAGTCACAGGTTGCAAACATCTATAGACGGATCTGGTATGCATCTCAAGGTGATTCTACTCTAGTTGAGTACTACAGGAATCTTACTAGCTTATACGAGGAGCTTACTATCTTTCAACCTTCATGTTGTACCTAACAGGTGCAAGAGTATTCGGATTGGCAGGTGTTTCATTTTCTTAATGGCCTGCATTTTTGATATCAGGCAGTGAAGGATCAATTTCTGATATTTGATATACTGCCAACAGTGAAGGTCATATTTAGGTGTCTTGAAGAACTGGAGACAATTTTAGCCCAGTCTCCTTCCTTACCTCCAGCAGAGAATTCTCATTTGGGAGAGGAGGATGGAACGACTTTTGAGGAGGATGTGATCGTGACTCTGGTCATGGTTGTGGATGAGAAGTTGGATGTGTAAGTGACTTTGACCAAGGCCATAGGCGAGATTCTACCACCCCTCATTTTCCACAATGCATTCACTGTGGTCGGTGGAATTATCCGTCCGAACGATGCTAGAAAAAGTTTGGCGTACCTCCATATCATGCAAATAGTGCCAATGAGGGTGCATATGATGTTTAAGAGGCGTTTACTACTACAAACCCTAGTAGCAAGATGGTACATCTCAATGCTGCAGATTAGTCACATCTATTGCAGATTCTATATAGTCTCGGGTTCACTGCCTCTAGTGAAACTACCACTGCTGCGATGGTTACTCCTTTAGGTACAATAACCAATTCGGCCATCTCTCTTGCTTCGACTTGGATTATTGATTCTAGAGCCTCTACTCATCTGATTGGAGAAGGTAGTCTACTAACCTCCTTTGTACCCTCTTCTTCGATGAAGTCGGTTCGAGTCGTCAATGCGACTCACTCACATGTTACTACCGTCGAAACAATGGAGTTCTCCTCCAAGCTCCGGCTATTTGGGGTTCATTGTGCTCATGATTTCCCTCTTAGCGTGTCATCTGTTCATAAGCTTTATGTGGAGCTTATTTGTCGTGTGCTATTTGATGAATTCTGTTACTATTTTCAAGACATCCGGACAAGGCAGATTTTTGTTGGGGGTCATGAGAAGAACGACCTGCATTATCTTGACATATCATCATATTCAAAGTTTGTTGGTGTTGCATCCATCTCCGAAGACCCGCTCCTATGACATATACACCTTGGGCATCATTCCTCCAAGGCTCTCTATGATGTTCCATGGATTCTCTACTTTGAAGCCTTTTCAGTACGAAGCGTGCAAGTTCGGAAAACCTCATCGAGCTTCTTTTCATGTACGTACTAAGTCTCATAGTACCAGTCTTTTTGATCTTGTTCATTGTGATGTTTGGAGACCTTGTCCAGTCCGAGCATTAAGTGGCCATCGCTATTTTATTGTTTTTATCGATGATTATAATAGTAGATCTTTTGGGTGTATCTAATAAAGGAGCGTTCGAAGATTAATAAAATTATCAGAAATTTCTTTCAATATGTTAAAACCTCCTTTTCTACTTGTGTTCAGATCATTCAAATTGACAATGTCCTTGAGTTCATTCAACAAGACTTGACATCTTTCTTTACGTCCTAGGGGATTTCACCCAAACCTCATGTCCTTATACCTCACAACAGAATGGGACCGCGGAAAGGAAACTCCGACACTTGCTTAATATTGCCAGATCTCTTCTTAGTCAAATGAATGCTCTCATGTACAATTGGGGGGATCCCATCCTTACTGATGTCTATATCATCAACAGAATTCCTTCTTCTGTTCTCAAAGGGTGGCTCTATTCTCTTTAATGCACCCTGATGTGTTTGCTTTTCCTTTGCCTCAGAGAATTTTTGATTGCATTGCTTTTGTTCACAACTTCCATGTAGCTGACAAATTGTCATCTAAGATCATCAAGTGTGTCTTTCTTGGGTATTCCCGTACTCAGAAAGGCTATGGTGCTATGATCATGTTGGACATCAATACTATGTGTCCGCTAATGTCTCCTTCTTTGAGTAGACAAGCTTCTTCACACAGGTTACGGGTGACATCCCTTTGGACCTTCCTCCTCCATTAATCGTTTATATTCGCAAGCACACCACTACATATGCTATTGTTCTTGTATATGTTCCTTTGCTTGCCTTTTTATATAGGATAATACGACTACTTCAAGTGCTCCCACTACTGTTGTACCGGATGTACCCGAGGAGCTTCCAATAGTTTTCCGTAAGCAAAAGAGGTAATGTACTTTTCACTCTATGTCACATTTTACTTCAGTTTATGGTTTATCTAGTTGTGACAAGAGATTTGCATATTCCTTGAATGCTAAGTCCCCATAGATCATCATAGTATGATGTCGAATCAGGGTTGGCGGCATGCCATGGATGAGGAGATGGATGCACTTACACCTCGCGACACATGGGATATTGTGACGTGCCACCAGGAGTTCAACCTGTAGTTTGCAGATGGGTCGTCACGACCAAGCAATTGCCCAATGGGTCCATAGACATATTGAAAGCCATATTTATTGCCAAGGGCTTCACACAAACCTATGGGGTTGATTACTATGAGGCCTTCTCTCCAGTTGCCAGAATGAGATCTGTTAGAAAATAGGAATGCGGAAGCGTGTCAGAATAAAATAATAATAACTTGGAAGAACACATGATTTAACATAGAACCCTACTCCCTAAGGAGCAGGATCAAACCACGGGAGAATGCCTCAAAGGACTGGTTTGTTCATTGAACTTTGTCACTGGATACAGAGTGAGGGGCTTCTTATATAGCCCTCATCGAATCTCCACATCTCACAACTGGTAGATGTAGATGTGGGACTAAACAACTGAATGTGGTAAATGGATCCTGGAGGGATCCATTTACCCATCTCCCACATAAGTGATGCATACCAATATACTCCAACACTCCCCCTCAAGCTGGAGCATGAAATGCTCAACTTGGACAAACAGAAAGAAATCTCAACTCACAATACAAGACACTATAGACAATATCAACTCAACGCGCACAACTGTCGGCTGCTCTCGAGGATGTTGCTTCTCATGCCGTGCAGGTGAGGAGGACGGATGGGCTGGAGTGTAAGACAGAATGAATCTCCTCGTTGGAGAGCATGTGCTTTGTACTGCGCTTGTCAGAGTCACTCCAACTGAAAGTAAGTCTCTACACGGAGAACTCTGGTCCGCCACAACATGTTGGCAATTGCTCCATCTTTAAAAGGGTCGAATAAAGAACATCGCTAATTATCCATATGTAGATCTCTGAAGATGGGTCTCTCGCATAGGGACCTCAAAGTGGGTTCTCTCTCATAGGAACATCGGAAGGATCTCGTACTGGAGCTCATGAACACTGGAGAATGGAGTCTGAAAATCTCCTCGTCGGAGAACTGGGTCTCTCCCATTTAGCTCAGAGAATGGGATATCTACTCTGGAGTCTCTATGAAACCACATGAAAACCCTAGCACACATGGCATAGGGAATGGGATCTCTACTCTGGAGTCCCTATGGAACACATGAAAATCCTGACCGACAAAATAAGAATGATGGGGAACACAAACAATGTTGGCATACATGTGTACATCTGAAAAGACCGCATACATATGCGTGCCTGAAACTGAAGACTCAAAATCTGATAGTCGAGTCAGAACATCTGTAGAGTCTGAAAATATGGATGGCATGGAATCTGGAGAATCTGACAATTTGATGAATTGGTATGTAGAACTCTACACAATACCCCTCCTTTCTCCTATACTGGTCGGAATGAAGGCATCGATCATGTTGGGAGAAGACAAATGAAGATCGGGAGAAACAAAACAATAAGCCGGTCACATTTTTTTCGACTTTTCTCAATCATTTTTTTCTTTTCTTCCTTTTTCTAGATTATTTTTTCTCGGCTATTTCATTTCCCTTTTTTTAATAGCCATCATCTCTTTTTTTTCAAATAAGCCGTTCATTTTTTTAAGTCTTTTCCTTCTCCCCCCCCTTTGCAAAATTTTCTTGTGTACGACTTTTCTTTGTACGCGCCTTTTTTTGAACAAATTCTCTTGACCTAAAACAACAACCCACTTAGGGCTCTCTTTCCTCCTCTTTCTTTTTCTTCATTCATTTTTTTAAACGGATCACCCCTCTCTTTTTTTACTTACAGCCCATATTTTGGGTTCCCATATTTAGGAACCCTCCTCACGAAGATCGTTGCCCCTTGATGGGGGCATGCTCTCGTCGTCGCCTATACGATGGCAGCCTGGACTATGCCCGGAGGGCGCACTTGGAAGGCTGCTGGAGTGCCGCTGTGGATGGGTTGTGGGGGGGGGGTGTTGCCGTCGGGGGGGGGGGGGGGGGGTCTTGTTGCTTGGGTGTTGGATCGCGTGGGGTCGCCGCTTGTGAATAGCAGCATCGAGAGTAGAGCCGCTTGCGAGGAGCGACGAGGGGGAACACCGGAGTGCAACCGCCTGCTGGGATGAGGAGGACGACGATAGAATTCAGATCTGGATGCGATGGAGGTGTCACCTCTATGGCTCGCTGCATCTGGAGGAGGCGCGCGCGATGGAAATGCATTGTTGTTTGGAGCATTAGAGGCTGAAGGGGAAGCGAAACCCTAGAGTTGATGTCACTTGGGAGGAGATCCTCCGCAAGATGGGAGAGGGCTTTCGCTGCTAGAGGGCTTCGCCAATAGGAATTGCTCGCGTCCTTCCTTGTAGATGGGGCCCAGAAGCAGATCCTGCACGACCCTCATGGGCATGACAGCGAGGTCGAGCGACACCATGAGGACACCGTCAGGAGAGGGATCTCCTGGGGATAGGATCCCGAAGCCCTTTGAGGGGATGCCATACACAATCCTCCAGCCTCGAACATGAAGAGATTCCTTGAATCTTCTACAATATTAGGGTTTCAAAATAAATCCTATAATTTCTGGAAAAAGGAACAAATCTCCCGAACTTGAACTTAATTGAACCCTATAATTTCTGGAAAAGGAACAAATCTCCAAAACTTGAACTTGATTGCAGAATAATAATCTTCAAAGTAATCTTTAAGAATATAGTTAGGGTTTTAATAGAAACCCTAGAATTGAATCTTGAATCTCGAACAAAAACAAAGAACTTGAAATCCTCGAGAATCAGCCCGCTCGGATACCATGTTAGAAAATAGGAATACGAAAGCGTATCAGAATAAAATAATAATAACTTGGAAGAACACATGATTTAACACGGAACCCTACTCCCTAAGGAGCGGGATAAAACCATGGGAGAAAGCCTCAAAGGGTTGGTTTGTTCATTGAACTTGCTCACTGGATACAGACGGTGAGGGGCTTCTTATATAGCCCTCATTGAGTCTCCACATCTCACAACTGGTAGATGTGGGACTAACAACTGGATGTGGTAAATGGATCCTGGAGGTATCCATTTACCCATCTCCCATATAAGTGATGTATGCCAATATACTCCAACAAGATCTATACACACCATTCTTTCTATTGTTGCTAACGAGGCATGGCTCGTTTTCCAACTTGATGTGAAGAATGCCTTCCTCTATGGTGACCTCGAGGAGGTGTATATCATGCAACCACCGGGTTACATAGTCGAGGGGGAGTGTGTATGCCAACTACATAAGTCCATCTATGGCCTGAAGCAGATCACCAGGACATTGTTTGATAGACTCACTATTGAGATCAATATCTATAGATTTCAGATGACAACATCTGACTACTCTGTTTTCGTCAGAAAATGGTCCATTGGCATCATAATTCTTGTTGTTTATGTCGATGATAAGGTTGTCACAAGAGATGACAAAAGCATGCATTTCATAGACCAAGACTTTCCTCCAGAAGATCTTTGTCACAAAAGATCTTGGCCAGCTCCGCTACTTTCATAGCATCGAGGTGATACACAATACAGAGGGATTACATCTCTCACAAAGGAAGTATTTCCTTGACATTCTAACTGAGGTAGAATTACTTGGATGCAAGTCATTTGGCATCCCTGCAGATGTGAGAAACATCATATAACTACTGATCCAATGTTCGAGGATACTATACGATATAGAAACCTAGTGGGTAAACTTCTCCATCTCACTGTTAATAGACCATATACATATCAATGTTGTGAGCAGAGCCAACCAGCACATGGAGAGACTCCTCTATAGTCACTGGCAGGGTGTTCTTCTGGTCCTTCTATACTTGAAGGATTCACCTGGACGTGGACTCTTCTACGGCATTAATGGTCAAACCGATGTCTCCTCATATATAGATGCTGACTATGCCAGTTCGCCTGAGGATCGTTGATCCACTACAAGCTAGACTATATTCGTTGGGGACAATATGGTTACTTGGCGAAGCAAGAAGCAGACAGTGGTCTCCAGATCTAGTGCATAGACAGAATACAAGGCAATGGCCCAGCCACCTGTGAGATCACATGGCTTGTCTTTTTTTCTACAAGAAGTTGGACTTTTAGTTGTTAATCCTGTACCTTTATACGGTGATAACAAGTCTGCTACGTACATCACCACCAATCCGGTTTTCTATGAGCGGAACAAACATATTGAAGTTGATTGTCACTTTATTCGTGATGTACGAGGATGAAAGATCATCACTCCACACATCTCCATGGACCTTTAGCTTGCAGACATCTTCACGAAGGCATTACCCAAGAAGCACCTCTTGTATTTAGTTTTCAAGTTGGGCATGATCGATAGATATGATCCAATTTAAGAGGGAGTGTTAGAGTTATTTGTACTTTTTATGTTATTTGAGTCATATAATCCTTCAGGGTCATATATATACTTTTGCCTTATTTGCTCTCTAGGGTTTTCTCTATATAAGAGACACTAGACTCATGAAATAATATAAGAATTTGTTTTCTTCTCCACAACTATAACTTGGATCGATCTCTGAACCTCATCTGCTTTTTTATCTAGAACATTTGTTCTCGATCATAAGAATACGACCTTTATCATTTATCATTTGTTGCTCCCATCTATTAACCTTCATTGAGATTAATTCATAAGTAGTGAAGTAAAGGTCTCATCCAATATGATGGTCTCCTTGCTATATAATAGCATCGACACATTATGATCATACGAAAATGGAAGCGAACTCAATAAGATAGATGTCTTATCCACATTCTTAAAGAGACTCTTTTCTTAGTCTTCTCTACAAATGCAAACATGACCTTAGAATCTTGTTGATATAATCCAAGCAGACCTCTAATTTCATCTTGTTGGAGACCATACAGGTTCTTTAGCAATAGATTATTTATCAGTGATTTGGACTTGTATCATCTCTCAGGCTTCTTCGGATCTCTTTCAGATCACCTAAGCTGATGACTTCGTGAAAAGTGATGTTCTGTCAAGAATAGTTTTATTACAACATTCTCGAGATCCCTCATCTCCTTCCACTCTTCTTCCTCATCTTCTTCGACTTTTTCTTTATTGTCTGGAACGACTGTCACGAGATCTTCTAGTTTCAGCATATATCACTTGATGTTTACATAAATGTGAAATTGTTCTTCTGTTAAAGGGTTCCGCAAAGAATAATTCACCCATTTGATCTGTTGATGTGACTCCTTGCATGATACCTCTAACAACCATCATTAGCAAAATTGTAAACTTCTAAAAAATGTATCCTTGTTGTGTCGTGTTTTCTCGTCTATGGCGAACTTGCTCTGATACTACTTGGGAAAAACAAATATGGTACTATCAATCACTAGAAGCACGTGAAGAAGAAGACAATAAAATATAACGATGATTGGTTACCTTTCATGGCCGCTGGACAAAAAACACTGAAGAAAAACAAGTAAAACTCTTTGTATTCCGTCATTCTAATCCTCTCTTCTCCCCCTCTTGTTGTCGACTGTTGTGTATGGGATGACTCCACCCCACTTTTTATTAGTCCAAATATAATCTCAGGTTGATTGATCTAAAGTAGTTTGATCAAATTTAATCAAATCTTCTTCAAGGATTGCATTGCATGGAATTCTACTCTGTTAGAGTATTCGTTGTATGCCCTATTGAGTTGTAGCAGGGTAAATGGATCCTGGAGAAGATCCATTTACCCAATCCAGTGTTTAGTCCCGCATCGTCCACTGGTGGGAATTAGAGGCTCTGGGAAGGCTATCTAAGGAGCCCCAGGCCTCCTGTAACAGATGAGAAAGTCAATAGACAAACACGGCCCTTTGAGGGCTTCTCCCGTGGTTTCATCCCGCTCCTCACGGCCCTTTTAGGGCTTTGGAAGACCCTGTGTTTCTTCTTCAGACACAGCAGCTGCATCGCTCGCTGCTCGATTCAATAGCAGGCTGCATCTCAAATCTCCGTGGCTAGACTAGCCGCAACGATCCAGACGCGAGGCTCCCTCTTTACATCGCGCGCTCGAGCGCGCAGAGCTTGTTCGAAGAAGCCCTCGATTGCATTTGGCGAACTCCAGGCGAGCGGCGATTCTGGTCCAGGCGCATCTCGTGCCATCTTCTCATCAGCAGCGACGCGGCTCCCAAGCGGAACCCCCTTCTAGATCCAAGAGTCGGTGATGGCTTCTCTCTTCTCGCAGACAGCACCGCCCCCGCACCGCCCCCTCCAGACTTGTCAGCATCTCTGATCAGGGCTCGCGCAGCCCCTAGGGCTCCAGGCGGAGCCTCCAAGCCTCTATGCGGTGCCGCTCCTCCTGTGTTCCTCCCAAAAGCCTTCTGCTGCAGATCCCTCCACACGCCTTAAAGAAGAAGTTGATCGAGACACTGTCGTGCTTTCAGTTCTCCAGTTGGCGCACCGCCGATCGACCTCCAGCGGCGGCACCCTCGTGCATCGCCCCTTTCCCATCATGCGGCGCAAAGACCTCCAGGCGGCGGCATGTAGAACCCATCGGGGGGGCTTCATGCGTAGGGTTCCAATCCGGAAAAGGGCGCACGTTTTTTTTTTATAAAAATGGGGGAAATATATTGTAATGCTCAAATGGACCGATGCTTCATCCGGAAAAAAAAGAGAGAGAGGGCAGGGCGGTTTAAAAAAAATATCTGAAAGAAGCAAGCCCACTGTTTGGGCTTGAGAGGATTTAAAAAAAAGAGGAGAGATATTTTTTTAAAAAAAGGCACGTACAATAAAAGCCATACATAAATGTTTTGAAAAAGAAAGGAGAGAGAGAAAAGCCGAAAAAAAATGATGGAACGACCTATGTTAAAAAAATGGCGGCTTATAAAAAATGAAAAGCCTCAAGAAATTTTTTGTGATGTTCATGTTTTGAAAAGCCGAAGAAGAGTTTGTGATCGGCTAATTAGTTTTTTCCCCCCATTTATCTTGTCTTCTCCCAACTGTCAATGTCAATTTTCCGACAAGTATGGGAGAAAGGGGGAGTATATTTGTAGAGTCACTGGTATTCTCCAGAGATTCAGATATTCTCCAGACCAGCATATTTTCCAGACTCTACAGATGATCAGATTTTGTCAGACTCGACGATTGATTCTGAGTCTTCATTTTCAGACACGCACGAGTATGTGGTCTTTTCAGGTGAGCACATGTATGCCATCAGTTCGAGGTCCCCTTCATTATTCTTGTTTTGTCGGCCAGCGTTTTCATGTGAGCCATAGGGACTCCAGAGTAGAGGACCATTCTCTATGCCATATTGGCATGGGTTTTTGTTGGAGTATTCATTGTATGCGTCATGAGTTGTAGCAGGGTAAATGGATCATGGAGAAGATTCATTTACCCCACCCAGCTGTTTAGTCCCACATTATCCAGTGGTGGGACTTGGAGGCTCTGGAGAGGCTATATAAGGAGCCCCAGATCTCCTGTATCCATTGAGAAAGTGCAATGCAAAATATGCCCTGTTGAGGGCTTCTCCCGTGGTTTCATCCCGCTCCTCACGGAGTAGGATTCCACGTAAAATCATGGTGTTTCCATGTTTATCTTTCTGTCTTTATGCTCTGTTTATCATTTCCGCTTCCGCTTCCAATTTTCTAACATGGTATCAGAGCGGGTTCGATTCTTGGGTTTTATGTTGATCATTGAAAAGCGAGAAAGCGAGAGCCGCTAAATAGCGGTCTGACAAGTCAGACTCACTGTCGCTGGTGCGACTGCTCAAACTTCCTCGGTCTTCAACAATTAACCCACACAATCAATCAGAGAATAGATAGCAAGGATTAAAATTTATTATACCCTACTAAAGATGTACAGTGGCAAGCAAGTAGGGGTCGAACACAAGAAGCAAAGGTGTAAAGCACGGATAAAAATCCAAGCCTAGGTCTAACAAGCTACTTAGCCAATCTAAAATTTTTGTGGGTTTTTGATTTTTATATTTTTTTAAATATTTTTTTTTAATTTTGTATTTTGATTTTTAATTTACTGATTTTATATTTTCTTTTTGTATTTTATATTTTTATATTTTCTTTTTTTTTAATATTGGAAATTAAAGACAATGTAATAAAAGGGAAACTAAAGTACTTATAAAAATGGATAAAAATACTCAAAAATAAGGAAATAAAGTCTTTTTGGTCTTTTTATACTTTTTTACTGTTTTTGTGATTTTTGGGTAATTTTTAGAATGTTTTTGGTATTTTTAATTATCAAAATAAAGAAAACAGTAGTAAAAAGCAAGGCTGAAACTTAAAATGGAGAAATAAAATAGAAATCAGTGGCAAAAATTCTCCAACTTAATTTTCAGTGAAAGATAATGAAACCAAGAAAATTTAGGAAAAGAAAACACTATTTTTGGATTTTTAATGAATTTTATAAATTTTTATGAAGGTTTTTAGAGTTTTGCAATTTTTTGGAGTTTGGTTTTATATTTTTTAATGATTTTTGGCTGGAAGTTAAAACAAACTAAAAGACACAAAATATATTTTTTTGGGATTTTTCTGGAATGTTTTTATATTTTTTAGTGGTTTTCTAATGCTAACAGTGCTAAAAAGGGATGTTTTTGATTTTTAATAAATGAAAAAATAAAATAAAATCAAAATCTAAATGGATGGCGTGGAAGCACAGGTGCACAGGAGCCTAAGTCCAAAATTTTAGAATTTTCGGAGTAGAAATGATGCCTCAAACAAATTGACAAAACAAGCACAAATTAAAGGAACTGGCAGGGGCACATACGCAATATGCAAAATATCCAGGGGCCTGACTGCAATTTTCTCACAAAATTACTACTGAAATAAATACTTTTGGGCCAAATAACAAACCAGAAAGTCGCAAGAGCTTACTCACAAAATCTCCAAGGCGCACGTGCGTTACACGCGCGCCTGGCGGGGGTATGGATGCAATTCTAGAAAGTCAGGGGTCCGTTACTAATTATTACAAAATATACTTCAATGCAGATGAAAGTTTTAGCATTAAAATAAAAAGACAAAATGTGCGAGGGCTAAGGTGCAAAATACCCTCGCAGCGGCGCTGATAGACGGTGGATGGTGCCTCACTTAAGCCACGTGGCCGCTCCGGAATAGCCGATGACGGTTCGCTCGTGGATGGCCACGATTAGATGCTGCTTGACGATCGGACGGCTGAAGGTGAACGTGATCCAACGGCAGCTGAAGCGCGCCAAGAACAAGCCAGATCCGACGGCGCCTGGAAGATCTCTAAGAACAACGGCCGCAGGTGGCTTCGATCGGTGTTTCCGGCCGACACACGGCCTCCTCCAGCCCAGGACCTAGGGCAAAATGGTCCTGGGGGCCCTCCGCGTCGATGGGATGGATCTGATGGACTTGGGAAGCTCTGACGAGCTCCGACGACGAAGGTGGCCTGGGGACGTCTTCCCTGGAACGATGAGGCTCGATTGAGCCTTCTCCTTGGCTCCTCTCTGCAGGGTTAGACGCGGAAAACAAATGCGACACAACTGGGGTAGTTTTGGTGTGAGATGGATGGCTAATGCGGCGGGGCGAGATGAGTCCGGCGAGCGGCGGAGAAGGACTCAGAGGTATGCTGATCTGAGCGAGATCAGCTTGAATGAAGGTGCGGCGGAGCGAGAGGGAGCGAGGAGGAACGAGATGACGGTGATCGGGGCGGATGCGGTGTAGTGGAATGGCTGGAAAGCGGAGGCGGAGCGGAGCTCCGCTGTGAAATCAAGGAAGGATTCTCGGCAAAATACACAACCGTACTAAAAACTGCTATGACCCTAGACTAATCTAAGTCTAAGCTACAAGAAAATGCAAAGAGAAAGGAGGGAGGCTCACCGGAGACGAGGGTCAGACCTTGAGGCGGAGCTCCGGCGAGTGAATGGATCAACCTCGATTCAACGCCGATCTTCACGCAAACGGGCTCCTTGAGTCGCTGCTGTCACCAAGGACTCGAAGGATTCCCTAGGGTTCGGTAAAGGATGGGGGAAGAGGGATCAATTTGAAATCGAAGTCGGGAGGCCCTTTTTGTATGGTTGACGAACGACGTGAAAGACGAGGGTCCAGCGGTGGCTACAGTGGCCCTTCGTCCAAGATAACGCGAGGGCGGGCATGTCCAAGGATCGAGGCATGGATTCGCAAGAGGATTCATCACGAGATGATGCAAGGAATGGCCGCGAAAAAGCCAAGAAGTTGGCTCAAAAACCAATTCCTGACAGGCGCAGGGGATAGGGTGTACAGTTGACCGAGGTCAACTGTTGACCCCTCCTGGTTGGTCCACGTGGACCAACCAGGAAAAACCCTGAAAAATTCATTTATAAAATCAATAAAAAATAGCATTAGGTCGAATTAATTAATAGTTATAAAATAAAAAATGTTTGAAATTTTATAAATTATTTTATTATAATTTTTATTTATTTTTATGATTTATATTTTTACCAATTGCTTTTATACCCCTATATAGGTATATATATCTATATATTTAAGTATTTTATTTTTATTTATTTATTTTATTTTCATCATTTTTATTTAGGATTTTATAAAATTATAAAATACTTTCATGTATACAAATATATATTTATTTTATTTTTCTGATATATTTTGTATATTTAATAAAATACAAGTATGTGTTGTATAGGTATATGTGTAGGTAATGTATCTATGTCTTTTATTTTTAAGTATTTTATTTTTTTGCTTTTATTTAGGTTTTTATTCTTCTTTTAATGTACATAATTATTATAAGTATTATTTACAATATTATAAAAATATAAAATTATAAAAATGATAAATAAATAATAAATTGAATATTTTAATCTGTATAAGTATACAATGAGGGTCCAAAAGTCAACTTTCAAACCGTAGCTCCGCCAAATGCGAAACCACCACCATTAATTAGCTTATTTTCTTCTATATACAATTAAAGGTGAGTACGCTGCATTTGGGGTTTTTATTTGTGAGATACGGGTCTGGGAAGTTGGCATTCTGGAATTTTATTCAGACCATAACTTTTTATCTGTACATTATTTTTCAGTGAAATCAATTTTGTATTTTTCTTTATTAATTTATCTACAACTTCCATTTACAAAGTTTCTTTATTTGAAGTGTAAAAAGTGGAACCAAAAATAGGTCCCAAAATGAATAAAGAATGAATAAAGATGTATAGGTATTTTATCTGTGTTTTGGCCCTTATCTCCCTCTACTTATTCCTTGTCGACCTATTCATCAAGATGCCTAGGTCTCGGGGTTTCGGGTCATAAAATATTTACAATATTTTATTCTTTTTCTTTTCTTTTCTTTATTCTATAATTTTGGCTTTAAAAACCGCATTTTATACAATATTTACATACATATACATGAATGCTAAAATGCATGAATTAAGCCTATTTACACGCATTTACTAGGGTTTTTAAGGCCAAAATGATAGAATAAAGATGATGAAACGTGGATTCATCATCCCCCTATACTTGCCTTTGCTAGTCCCTAGCAAACACTTATGCAATAAGTGCAGAAAATAAAGAAAAGAAAAAGAAGAAAGATGGACTAAATTTAATTATCAAACTTGTCTTCGCAAAATCAAAGTTTGGAGCTTAAGTCGGACCTTTGGAATTTTAGTGCGGGCGGAACCTTATTGAGAACCGTGTTTGAAATCCAACAGTCCTTGAGAATCCCAAAACTCTGTCCAAGTCTCCTTAATAGCCAGGTCAGAAATATCTCAACTCATACGCAAACTCTTACGACTATGAATCTGACTTGTACAGTGTAAGTGATGGTGGCTCTCCCCAACTAGAATGACAAAGAAACTGACTTCTCCAGTACGACAACCCAGTGATTCCCCAATCCAGCAACTCCATCCTCGAGGAGCGGGGTATTCCCTTCTAAGTTCAAGTGGCAACCAGCTCAAGAGGAGGGGGTGAAGAGAAGAATGGACGGTAGCCAGTGTAGCTACCTATCCTTGGATGCAAGACCAGTGTAGTCAAGTCATCCTGCTGCAGGCTCACATGATATGACTTTGGAACTCAAGCTTGCTTATTGACTTTGTACATACTTGCAGGCTTTTTATTTTTGTACATGCCTGAACTTTTTTTTTTTTTGAAATACTATTCACAGCAGCATTTACATAAGGAGTTTTTTCCTCTTGAGCCAGTAGACTATCCCTCTTTTGAAGCTTTATCGCAACCCACAGCCTCCTGTCTATAGACTTCCTAATCACTGGACGGGTTGGGGTGCACTTCCCTCCCTAGAGGAGGACAAGTGTTTCCACTTGTGTGCGTCTCATACCAGCAAATCCAATCCCCTCACCACTCCAACTGAGTTGAGCCATGTGAAAGGTGCAGGTGTCCAAGTTAGGTCATTATCAACAAGAGTCGTACATGTGCTCCGAAATACTCTACTTAGGCAGTCAAGAATCCATTGAACCAAGTCCCGTGATCCTCAAAGAATTAAGTCAACTAGACCTGAAGTACCTCAAACCCAGTTCCTATAAGGTTCCTGTTATTAGGTAAATTTTACGGTCCAATCAAGCTCCAATCTCCGGATTTTACTTAGACTCGTTCAACTATCAAACTCAATCCGAAAAATGCGAATGCTATGCAATGCAATGCAGAAAATATTTATGCAATTTTCAAAGATTTTGAACTTTTTATGGATTTTTGAAAATATGATGCTGATGCATTTTTTTGTATTTTTCAAAAAGATTTTTCAAATGTTTTTGGATTTTAATTTTTGCAAATGTTTTTGGGAATTTTGAAAACAAAAAGTTTTGGCTAAAAATTAGGTGAAAATATGTACACGGGAGTGCTTCTAATATATTTACAAGAAGTGGATTTTAAGAATTTACAGGGTAAGTGATCAGTTTTATACATAGATACATAGTGGATTTTGGTATGATGTGTTTATTCCTCAAACTTATTTGAAAACAATTTACACAC
The DNA here is from genome assembly GCA_037367405.1 of Ottelia alismoides. Lineage (NCBI taxonomy): Eukaryota > Viridiplantae > Streptophyta > Magnoliopsida > Alismatales > Hydrocharitaceae > Ottelia > Ottelia alismoides. Next base: position 157,655 of record JAZKJV010007480.1, on the reverse strand, counting down.
AATTTTTGAAAACTATAGTCCAAAATAATTTTTACAAACATTTTACACACATTTGAAAATCATTTTGCAAAGGCTTTCAAAACAGTATATATAGGTTTTTCAAATCATTTTTGCAACCATTTTTCAAACCATTTGCAAATCATTTTTAAAACATTTTTATTTCATACAAAGAAAATAAATTTTACAAACCACACATTTTTACAAAGGTTGAAAACACGAAACAAAATATTTTCAAAATAGTTTTCAATAGATGTTCACAAAGATTTTCAAACTATTTTTCAAACATTTTGCAAAAAATATTTTCACCTGATTTATTAATCAGTCAATACAAAAAGAATTTGAGGAATAATCACATCTTTTTATTAAGAATTTTTAATGAATTTTAAAGAATTGTTAGCCATATTATTAAGAAAAATACGAAAGTACGAGTTATGGCTAAAGTATATACATAGTATATACGACCCCCCTATACTTAGCTCGAGCTATGTCCTCATAGATCGGAGAGAAAAGAGAAGACATAACTCGTACTAAGTATAGGAAAATCTAAAGAATAAATGAATAAATGAATGAATGAGAAGTTGACCGTCCCCCCTATACTTAGGATCAAATAATCCTAAGTATAGCAGACTGTACACAAAGCAGGGAGGGTCAAGGGTGGGAATGAACAGATCATACTCAGATTGTCTCCCCCTATACTTAGGGTAAGATATCCCTAAGTATAGACGAGAAGAGGAGACAATGGAGAGGATCGAAAAGAATAGAAAAACTCGGGGTGCACACCCCCCTATACTTAGGACAAAGTACGTCCTAAGTATGGAAAACTGTCTACAAGGGCGGCACCTTTTTGATAGATGAAGAAGATAGAAGAAGAAAAGAAGAAAAGAAATCTGAAGATGGAAAGAGTGATATAGAAGAGATCGGAGGATGTACAGACCACTCCCCCTATACTTAGGGTAAAAGGAGCCCTAAGTATAGGCAACAACAGGAGTGATCAGACGGAACGATGAATGAACACTCGACTCGTCCACCCCCCTATACTTAGGACAAAGTACGTCCTAAGTAAGGCAGACACGAGAATGGGTAGACGAGCAATACGGTAGAGAGAACAGCGATGAACAAAGGAGAATGTACAACAGAGGTGGATATACAGATGGTCAAGAAGGTTGAAAGCGAACCTTCTTGCGGGACCGCTGAGGAATGGATCTGGTGTGATGCAGGTCGACATCGGGGTCCATAGTGGAATCGAATCTGAAAGGGACGAACTGGTCAATGGAAGTAGTACGGCTAGGTTCTCCCTTGGTGGTCCTCTGGTGTAAAGGCACAGACGTGTGAGTGGAAGAAGTGTGACTCGGTCCGGCCTTGGGAGTCTCGCTGGTATCAAAGTGAAATGGGACAAACTCATCATCATCGGAAGTAGTGTACTCAGAGTCATCCTGCGAGGAGTCATCCAGGTCAAAACCAAAAGGCACGAACTCATCGGTGGAAGTAGTCGAACTCTGTTCGTCCTCTATAATCTCAACTGGATCATCTTTTTCATCAAAAGGTCCGAATCTCTGAAGAAAAGCAACTAAATCAAATTCGGCCTTTGGCTCATCAGTATCTACATGAATAGGAGCGGACTCATCAGTGGAAGTAGTCAAAGCATGTCCGTCCTGTATAGTCTCTAAATCTGCCCTCCGCTCAATGGTGTCAATCGTGTAAATCCCGCGGATATCATCAACACATCGCCAATCACAGGAAGCGGAAACACCAAGGTCTATGCTTTCCGAGCTTTCCTCCTTGGAGAGGAATTCTCGGGTCTCATCATCGGTCATGAAGAAGGTCTCTCTGATATCCTCATATAGATCATAGTCCTCGGGGTCAGCCAAGATAGGTGAAGTCACATCAGGTACGGGTCTCTGGTCAGCAGTGGGTGCGGTGATCAACACTTCGCTCACGTCAACAGGACGGAAGCGAATCTCTCCTGATCCATAGTCAATAACGACCCTTGCGGAGGAAAGGAATGGTCGTCCCAGGATGATCGGAGAGTGCTCCCCAGTGGAGGTCTCCATGGGCAATACGACAAAATCTACATGGTAGCTCGTGCCCTGAATCGAGATGACGGCGTTTTCAAGGATACCCTTCGGCCTCTTTATTGATCCATCAGCAAACTGTACGATCATCCTGGTCTTCTTGAGAGGCCCTAAGTGAAGAGACTGTACCAGCGAGAAGGGTATGATACTGATCGATGCACCGCTGTCTAGGAGAGTGTGATCACATGTGTGGTCAGAGATTATGCAGCTAATGAAAGGTGTGGCAGTGTTCTTCTTCCGAGGAATGGGACGGTGTGTGATGGCGTGGGCAGTGGCCATGGTCAAGATATGACGCTCAGATCTGCTCCTCCGCTTTCTCTTCTTGGGAAGAGGAGCAGATAAATCGGTCATGGCCTGCTGAAGTGGGGCACGGATGATCTCATGAATGGTGGCCACCACTTCGGGTTCAGTCAACATTTTTTTGAATTTTTGGACCTCCGCCATACAAGGGAGGAAGTCGGAATCAGCATATACACGAAGCATGCCAAGAGCAGTCTGTACAGCAGCATCCTCGGGGTCAAAGGTGGGACCGAGTGTGAATGCATGTGTGGTCAAAAAGTCTGGCAAGTGGGTGCTCTCCTCACAGTCCGACTCAACCAAAGGTCTCCCGAACTCTTTTTGGTTTTTTAAATTTTTCTCATTTTTTTGTATTTTTGGCGATTGCAAGCTCTCATGGAAATCCTCGAGTGAACCCATATCATCAAATGGTGGAATATCATGGTCGCTCTTATTGGTACTAGTGAGGTGGTCAATCCTCTGTCTCATATGATCCATCATCTGGGTCAAGTGCTCAAGGGTGGACTCCATGAAAGGTGACTCCATCAGCTCAGTCTCGGGTGGATGTGAAGGTGGAGGCGGATAATACACAGGTGGAGGTGGGTGTGGGTAGAAATCCGAGTCCTGATACTGTGGCTGAGGCGGATATGTACAAAAGTCAGGAGCAAAGTCCTCCTGGAAAAAGGGAGGTGGACCGGCTGGAGCGAGCGAATGATCCGCAAAGTCCGGATAGAATACGCTCCAGTCGGCCATCTCGAAAACAAAAGGAAAATGATCGGGAGAGCACGATGGTCAAGTCAAAAGAGTAGAAAAGAAGGCGCAAGTGCACAGCGGCGATCTAGGACACACAAACAATCACAGACAAAAATGAAATAAATCAAACCCTCAATTCACCTACTCAACTCGGTAGAGACCGCAAAGAGCGGTCTTTTTATCTTGTCTGTTTTAGAGTTAGGTGAGAAGTCAAAATATTGCGCAAACACTTAGGGGGCTGAATATGGGATTTGGGCTCTAACCTTAGTGTGTGCGCGAGCAAGTAAAAGCGAAGACAATGAGGGGATTACTCGCCCCAATACAAAATTTTTCTTTTTGGTGAATTTTAGGGTCAAGTAATGTTAGCAGTCCCAATTTTTATTTGGTTATCACTTTTTTGGATTTTTAATAAAAAATGCACAAGCCTATCGGGGATTCAATTCCTTTAAGATCCTAGGTTGGCAAAATCAGAGGTAGAGTCGGAAAAGCAATGCAAGCGGCAAATAATGATGGATGCTAAAGCGTAAATGCTCACCTTGCCTCCAGCACTCTACATGCAAGGATGCTCAGCAGAATTGAAACATATCTATATGCAAATGCAAAGCCGATGAAATTGCCCTAAGTTCAAAAATTGCTATTAGCGGGAAGAACCACAAGTTGACCACCAGTCCTCAACCCTAGAGTCCGGTCTTGGCTCACCCCTCCTCTGCTCAACAAATTGAGGGTAGGAGAAAGCGCTTTGCGGGGAGAGCTCGCGGCGCGACGGATTGAAGATGATGAATCAACTGTTTAAAAATTTGACTAAGTCCAAACGCGGCTATAGGCACATGCAAAATATTAGGTGTTTGGCCTTAGTCTATCGCAAGCAATCCTAAAACTACGGGCTCAATCACACAAAAGAAATAAAATCGGAAAACAAAACAAAATAAAAGAATGCGAAGAAAACCGTAAAAACCGCGAGAGCCCCCAAGTGAACAATCACTTGGAAATTAGGCTCGAATGTCCAAGTTCGGGGGTACCTGTATTATTACAAATTAAGAGTCTCACTTACTTAAATTACAAAAATAAATGCAATAAAATAAAAGCTCAGAAATTGTCTTCAAAATTGCCCTCCAAGTCCGCCTTGGTGCGAGGCCAAAGCCGCCTCACGTGGTTGCACGAGCGCTCCTAGAAAGGAGTGCCTCCCTCGATCCGCGTACCTCGCACAAAGCCCAACAAGAGGGTGGTCAGACAATTCAAATGATATATCAAATAAAAGAGCAAAAATAAGCAAAAATAAAAACCGCGAAAATAGACAATCAATCACAAACACAAACAAGACCCGAACTACGCGCTGTTGCTCCCCGGCAACGGCGCCATTTGAAAAGCGAGAAAGCGAGAGCCGCTAAATAGCGGTCTGACAAGTCAGACTCACTGTCGCTGGTGCGACTGCTCAAACTTCCTCGGTCTTCAACAATTAACCCACACAATCAATCAGAGAATAGATAGCAAGGATTAAAATTTATTATACCCTACTAAAGATGTACAGTGGCAAGCAAGTAGGGGTCGAACACAAGGAGCAAAGGTGTAAAGCACGGATAAAAATCCAAGCCTAGGTCTAACAAGCTACTTAGCCAATCTAAAATTTTTGTGGGTTTTTTATTTTTATATTTTTTTAAATATTTTTTTTAATTTTGTATTTTGATTTTTAATTTACTGATTTTATATTTTCTTTTTGTATTTTATATTTTTATATATTTTTTTTAATATTGGAAATTAAAGACAATGTAATAAAAGGGAAACTAAAGTACTTATAAAAATGGATAAAAATACTCAAAAATAAGGAAATAAAGTCTTTTTGGTCTTTTTATACTTTTTTACTGTTTTTATGATTTTTGGGTAATTTTTAGAATGTTTTTGGTATTTTTAATTATCAAAATAAAGAAAACAGTAGTAAAAAGCAAGGCTGAAACTTAAAATGGAGAAATAAAATAGAAATCAGTGGCAAAAATTCTCCAACTTAATTTTCAGTGAAAGATAATGAAACCAAGAAAATTTAGGAAAAGAAAACACTATTTTTGGATTTTTAATGAATTTTATAAATTTTTATGAAGGTTTTTAGAGTTTTGCAATTTTTTGGAGTTTGGTTTTATATTTTTTAATGATTTTTGGCTGGAAGTAAAACAAACTAAAAGACACAAAATATATTTTTTTGGGATTTTTCTGGAATGTTTTTATATTTTTTAGTGCTTTTCTAATGCTAACAGTGCTAAAAAGGGATGTTTTTGATTTTTAATAAATGAAAAAATAAAATAAAATCAAAATCTAAATGGATGGCGTGGAAGCACAGGTGCACAGGAGCCTAAGTCCAAAATTTTAGAATTTTCGGAGTAGAAATGATGCCTCAAACAAATTGACAAAACAAGCACAAATTAAAGGAACTGGCAGGGGCACATACGCAATATGCAAAATATCCAGGGGCCTGACTGCAATTTTCTCACAAAATTACTACTGAAATAAATACTTTTGGGCCAAATAACAAACCAGAAAGTCGCAAGAGCTTACTCACAAAATCTCCAAGGCGCACGTGCGTTACACGCGCGCCTGGCGGGGGTATGGATGCAATTCTAGAAAGTCAGGGGTCCGTTACTAATTATTACAAAAATATACTTCAATGCAGATGAAAGTTTTAGCATTAAAATAAAAAGACAAAATGTGCGAGGGCTAAGGTGCAAAATACCCTCGCAGCGGCGCTGATAGACGGTGGATGGTGCCTCACTTAAGCCACGTGGCCGCTCCGGAATAGCCGATGACGGTTCGCTCGTGGATGGCCACGATTAGATGCTGCTTGACGATCGGACGACTGAAGGTGAACGTGATCCAACGGCAGCTGAAGCGCGCCAAGAACAAGCCAGATCCGACGGCGCCTGGAAGATCTCCAAGAACAACGGCCGCAGGTGGCTTCGATCGGTGTTTCCGGCCGACACACGGCCTCCTCCAGCCCAGGACCTAGGGCAAAATGGTCCTGGGGGCCCTCCGCGTCGATGGGATGGATCTGATGGACTTGGGAAGCTCTGACGAGCTCCGACGACGAAGGTGGCCTGGGGACGTCTTCCCTGGAACGATGAGGCTCGATTGAGCCTTCTCCTTGGCTCCTCTCTGCAGGGTTAGACGCGGAAAACAAATGCGACACAACTGGGGTAGTTTTGGTGTGAGATGGATGGCTAATGCGGCGGGGCGAGATGAGTCCGGCGAGCGGCGGAGAAGGACTCAGAGGTATGCTGATCTGAGCGAGATCAGCTTGAATGAAGGTGCGGCGGAGCGAGAGGGAGCGAGGAGGAACGAGATGACGGTGATCGGGGCGGATGCGGTGTAGTGGAATGGCTGGAAAGCGGAGGCAGAGCGGAGCTCCGCTGTGAAATCAAGGAAGGATTCTCGGCAAAATACACAACCGTACTAAAAACTGCTATGACCCTAGACTAATCTAAGTCTAAGCTACAAGAAAATGCAAAGAGAAAGGAGGGAGGCTCACCGGAGACGAGGGTCAGACCTTGAGGCGGAGCTCCGGCGAGTGAATGGATCAACCTCGATTCAACGCCGATCTTCACGCAAACGTGCTCCTTGAGTCGCTGATGTCACCAAGGACTCGAAGGATTCCCTAGGGTTCGGTAAAGGATGGAGGAAGAGGGATCAATTTGAAATCGAAGTCGGGAGGCCCTTTTTGTATGGTTGACGAACGGCGTGAAAGACGAGGGTCCAGCGGTGGCTACAGTGGCCCTTCGTCCAAGATAACGCGAGGGCGGGCATGTCCAAGGATCGAGGCATGGATTCGCAAGAGGATTCATCACGAGATGATGCAAGGAATGGCCGCGAAAAAGCCAAGAAGTTGGCTCAAAAACCAATTCCTGACAGGCGCAGGGGATAGGGTGTATCACGAGATGATGCAAGGAATGGCCGCGAAAAAGCCAAGAAGTTGGCTCAAAAACCAATTCCTGACAGGCGCAGGGGATAGGGTGTACAGTTGACCGAGGTCAACTGTTGACCCCTCCTGGTTGGTCCACGTGGACCAACCAGGAAAAACCCTGAAAAATTCATTTATAAAATCAATAAAAAATAGCATTAGGTCGAATTAATTAATAGTTATAAAATAAAAAATGTTTGAAATTTTATAAATTATTTTATTATGATTTTTATTTATTTTTATGATTTATATTTTTACCAATTGCTTTTATACCCCTATATAGGTATATATATCTATATATTTAAGTATTTTATTTTTATTTATTTATTTTATTTTCATCATTTTTATTTAGGATTTTATAAAATTATAAAATACTTTCATGTATACAAATATATATTTATTTTATTTTTCTGATATATTTTGTATATTTAATAAAATACAAGTATGTGTTGTATAGGTATATGTGTAGGTAATGTATCTATGTCTTTTATTTTTAAGTATTTTATTTTTTTGCTTTTATTTAGGTTTTTATTCTTCTTTTAATGTACATAATTATTATAAGTATTATTTACAATATTATAAAAATATAAAATTATAAAAATGATAAATAAATAATAAATTGAATATTTTAATCTGTATAAGTATACAATGATGGTCCAAAAGTCAACTTTCAAACCGTAGCTCCGTCAAATGCGAAACCACCACCATTAATTAGCTTATTTTCTTCTATATACAATTAAAGGTGAGTACGCTGCATTTGGGGTTTTTATTTGTGAGATACGGGTCTGGGAAGTTGGCATTCTGGAATTTTATTCAGACCATAACTTTTTATTTGTACATTATTTTTCTGTGAAATCAATTTTGTACAACTTCCATTTACAAAGTTTCTTTATTTGAAGTGTAAAAAGTGGAACCAAAAATAGGTCCCAAAATGAATAAAGATGTATAGGTATTTTATCTGTGTTTTGGCCCTTATCTCCCCCTACTTATTCCTTGTCGACCTATTCATCAAGATGCCTAGGTCTCGGGGTTTCGGGTCATAAAATATTTACAATATTTTATTCTTTTTCTTTTCTTTTCTTTATTCTATAATTTTGGCTTTAAAAACCGCATTTTATACAATATTTACATACATATACATGAATGCTAAAATGCATGAATTAAGCCTATTTACACGCATTTACTAGGGTTTTTAAGGCCAAAATGATAGAATAAAGATGATGAAACGTGGATTCATCAATTATCCAATTGTTTGGGATTCGAGTTTTTTTTTTGTGATGTTATTGAAGATTATTGTTTCATGAAGTTTATATTGGAGTTCTGTCCAAGTTCTAGGGTTTCTATTGAAACCCTAATTTTTGCTTGCCAATAGTCATCAGCAGATCCCCAAGGCAGTAATCTCTCTGACGGCGAAGATCATGATCTCAAGAGGCAGCCCTAGCGCCGAAGGCATATCACGATGCTTGCTGCCCAGATCTCGGCTTCAGCTGGCCACCATCCCCAGTTGACACCAATTCTCTCCTCTTCCAGGAGATCCCAGCGCAGGAGGCGCATCTTCATTGGCAAAGGTGGTGCATCATCCCTATGGTGCCTCATATCCGAAGGCAGTGGCGTATCAGGCAATGGCTTTCTCCAGCAGTAGCCGCATCTGGACATCACCAACCTCAGATCCGCATGCGGCATATGAAGAAATCTAGGGTTCCTAAATAGGAACCCTAATCTCTGCACGGGTCTTATCCCAGGCGGGCGGTGCTGACATCTTCTCCTGCGAGGAACATCCAGGCACGCCTCGCGCGCAAGCCATCGCTTGCGCGAGGAACATCCATCGCGCATCCTCGACTCCAACGGCGATCTGTCCAGGCACAACGCGCGAGTCTTCATCAAGCTGGTGGCGCTCAGGCGGCTCCATCGTGAACGGCAAAAGCCTCGCGCCTCCCCGGCGCATCTGCGTCCAGGCGTGAAACCCTTGCTCAGGGGCGCTTCATCTCTCCCAGGGCGGCGGCGAGTAGAAACCCCCATCGGGGGTGGCAAGTTTTTTTTTAAGAGAAAGGGTTTCCCGTAAGGGAACCCTAAGGCAGGGCCCCCAACGCCTTTAAAAAAATTGAAGGGCTATTTGAGCCCAAGAAAAAAAAGGAGTTTGCGGTTTTTTTTTAAAAGGAGAGGGGCTCCTTCAAAAAAAGGGGGGAGAGGCCATGAGTTATGAAAAAAATTGTGCGGAGGCTGAGATGTGAGATGTTGGGCCCTTTTTGGGGCCGAGTTAATTTGTTAAAAAAGAGAAGGATAAAAGGCGTGTACATTAAAAAAACCATAAGCAAAATGCAAAAAAATGTGATTTTGAAAAAAGGGGGACTCGTACAAAGAAAAGACCTACGCAAAATATTCGGGAAAAAATTGAGTTGCAAAAGCCGATAAAAAAAATCAAACGGCTTATAAAAAAAATCAAAAAATTGATGAATGTTTTGAAAAGCCGACAAATGTGTGAACGGCTAATTGATCTTTTGTTTCATTTTCCCCATTTATCTTGTCTTCTCCCAACTTTGTCGATTTCTCTGTTTTCCGACAAGTATGGGAGAAAGGGGGAGTATATGTAGAGTCACAGGTCTTCTTCCAGTCAGATTCAGAGATTCGCCAGACCATCCAAATTTTCAGACTCTACAGTTCAGATGAAGATTTTCCATGGCGCAGTTGTTCAGACTCGACAAATTGGTCAGAGTCCAAGATTGAGGCACTCCATGTTGAGGCCCATTTTTCGAGTTCTCCAGAGAGAGACTCAGTTTCAGACGTGCACGAGTTTGCGGTCATATTCAGATGAGCACATGTATGCCATCAATTATCGTGCTCCCCATCATTATTCTTGTTTTATCGGCCAGAGTTTTCATGTGAGCCATGGGGACTCCAAAGTAGAGGACCATTCCCTATGCCATGTTGGCAATGATTTTCATGTGGTATCATAGGGACACCAGAGTAGTGCACCATTCTCTGAGCCAGATGGGAGAGACCCAGTTCTCCGATGAGGAGACTTCTTCATACTCCATTCTCCAGCGACCGTGGACTCCGATGAGGATTGCATAGCCACGGCCCTTTTTCAGTTCGGCCCTTTTGCAGAGATGGAGCAGTTGTCCATATTATTGTGGCGGGCCAGAGTACTCCGACGATGAGACTCATTCCAGTTGCAGTGACTCTGACATACGCAGTTCAGAGCACATGCTCTCCGACGAGGAGATTCAGCAGACTCACACTCCAGCCCATTCGTCCTCCTCACCTACACGGCATGAGAAGCAACGTCCTCGACTGCATCAATGTGCGCGTTGGGTTGATATTGTCCGTAGTGTCTTGTAGCGTTGAGTTGAGTTTCTTTCTGTTTGTCCAAGCTGAGATTGCATGCTCCAGCTTGAGGGGGAGTGTTGGAGTATTCATTGTATGCGTCATGAGTTGTAGCAGGGTAAATCGATCTTGGAGAAGATCCATTTACCCCATCCAGTTGTTTAGTCCCACATTGTCCAGTGGTGGGACTTGGAGGCTCTGGAGAGGCTATATAAGGAGCCCCAGATCTCCTGTATCCATTGAGAAAGTGCAATCAAGGCCCTAAATGTCGGTTTCGGTCACCATTTCGGTACCGACCAAAACAGAATTTCGATGGAATGTCGGTGGAATTTCGACCGAAATTTCGGTCATTTCGGTCATTTTTTGTACTAGGACCCCCATATTTCGGCCATTTCGGTCATTTCGGTCGAATTTCGATTTCGACTGTATATCGATATTCGACAGAAATTCGACCGAATTTCGCTGAAATTTGAGGCCATGAGTGCAATGCAAAATATGCCCCGTTGAGGCTTCTCCCGTGGTTTCATCCCGCTCCTCACGGAGTAGGGTTCCACGTAAAATCATGGTGTTTCCATGTTTATCTTTCTGTCTTTATGCTCTGTTTATCATTTTCGCTTCCGCTTCCTATTTTCTAACAGTTTTCATGTGGTATTATCATAGGGACACCAGAGTAGTGTACCATTCTCTGAGCCAGAAGAGGAGACTATTTCCAGACTCCATTCTCCAGCGACTGTGGACTCCGACGAGGATTGCACATCCGCGTCATTTTCAGTTAGGCCCTTTTCAGAGATGGAGCAGTTGTCCACATTATTGTGGCGGGCCAGAGTACTCCGACGAGGAGACTCTTTTTCAGTTGCAGTGACTCTGACAGGCGCAGTTCAGAGCACATGCTCTCCGACGAGGAGATTCGACAGACTCACACTCCAGCCCGTTCGTCCTCCTCACCTGCACGGCATGAGAAGCAACGTCCTCGACAGCAGCAGTTGTGCGCGTTGGGTTGATATTGTCCGTAGTGTCATGTAGCGTTGAGTTGAGTTTCTTTCTGTTTGTCCAAGCTAAGCACTGCATGCTCCAGCTCGAGGAGGGGTGTTGGAGTATTCGTTGTATGCGCCTATTGAGTTGTAGCATGGTAAATGGATCATGGAGAAGATCCATTTACCCCATCCAGTGCTTATCGTCCAGTGGTGGGACTTGGAGGCTCTGGGAATGCTATATAAGGAGCCCCAGGCCTCCTGTAACAGATGATAAAGTCAATAGACAAACACGACCCTTTAAGGGTTTCTCCCGTGGTTTCATCCCGCTCCTCACGGAGTAGGGTTCCACGTTAAATCCCGTGTTATTATTTTCTTTATCTTTATCCATGTTTTCGCTTCCGCTTCCTATTTTCTAACATACTCTATTATATTTAGAAAATAAAATCGTAATCCTAGTAATTCCTAATATGTTGCAAGTTTGATTTTCAGTTTCTTTCCCTTGTCGATTTTGGGATGCGGGGACATACAGGTTACGAAGTCATCAAAAATTACTGAAGACAAGATTCAATTTTCCGGCCAAAGTTTTGTTGATCTTATCCACAGACGAGACTGTGGCTCTCATTTACCCTAACGTAGAAAGAATAAACTCGATAATAAAGAAGCTTTCTTATTCCTAGTATTATCTCTTTGAAGGGAATTGGAAGGCGTAATTACTGGAGGTTGGATTTTACGGAAGTTTACATATTATTTCCTGGATTATAGTTTGTAAGCATATTGAGAAAATAAACTATGTTGCAAAGTGAGGTTATTCGTAGGGGAAAGTGAAACTCGTTGTCGAAAACAGTGGCCGAGGCAAGTCTAATTTCACGCAGAAAATTAGAATCTCGCTTGAAAAGCCTAAGTACACGTGTTTTTTATAGTAAAAATATATAGAATTTTTGTAGTCTTTGCAAATACATATTAAATACTTTAATTACCATCTATCTTGCTGGAGTTTTTGAACGGGTCTCATTAGAACACTTTAAACATTAACTTCCAAGCACGTATCGAACAAAACCTATATTGTCGATTTAATTTGTTTGCAATCAATCTATATGTTAGAGATATCAAGGTCCTGGTGTGTGTGTGATATGTCCAGCATCCCACAGACAACTGAATTTTGTATATAATTTGGTATAGCTTATAGTTGCTGATTCCTTGTAAAGTGTCGAAATTAAATGTCCCAAGGGTACTGAACTCTATAGTTATGACGTATCATTTTTTAACGGGGTGGAGATAATCTAACTAATTGCTACCTCCAGGTTCCGCATGCAGCTGTTTATTGCCTGAAAGCCTCCAAATACCTGTGGTAAAGCAGACTGCAGAATATCACATATATTCAGGTAGGTGTGGCAACAAAAATGGAACTTTTGAAATCTTTACCAAAATATACAGTATTGTTTCTGTTGAAAGGAACCATGTATTTTTCTCCGAGTCCATGTTATTGTCATGGTTTAAATGAACATTAATCAAACTTATTCGATCTGTATTTGCAATTTCCTGAAAGTGTGCGTTCAGTGGGTTAAGTTGAGCAACGACATCAGCAGTCCACTAGACCCACTTAAATGGTCTAGTGGTAATGCAGTGTGCCTACCACCCAAAAGATAATGGTTCAAAACTTCAAATCCCCCTTGTGAGGGTTGCGTTAGGTAGTCGACAGTCAGTGTAAAATATAGTCAAAACTTTGAACATAGATTTTAGCAAAAATCCATGTAGCCGTCCCTACTTATAGTGGGAGAAGGTTTTGCCATTTATATGCATATTTATGAAGCGATAGTGTCTGTAGGCAGGATTGGTGGTGGATAAAATATCATGCACGAGCCAACCATTGGATCAGATGCCAAATATCTGCCTTCCATTTCTCGTAATAATAGTTGGGAGTTTGATATTAATAGATTCATGTAAGCATCTTGAGACCACATTTTAAACTCTCTCCATCGACAAATTCACATTTAGCTTATCTGCTCCAGATTTTTTCCCAGCAATATAACTGGCGAGTTCATAATACTCTTGCAGCTAATCCACACACCCCCCCCCCCCCCCAATTTTTTCTAAAACTGACTGTTCGTCATGTTCTTAACCAACAGAAGATGGGTCAGAATCTACTTCCATGGTCTCAATTCACGAGCCAACCGAGAGTGATGATACAGATCAAGAAAAGCATCTCCTCTCCCCATCCTCAGGTGGTGAAGTGACTTTCGTCAAGGAAGGCAATAGGTAAACCATTCGCCATAGCTCCATTCTAGCTGTGACCCCGGACGCTCAGGCAGACTATAAATTCTGATCCTTTCCGCACAACAAAACGTGTATTTATTCATCCATCGAGTTAGATGGCTTCTTCTTGCCATTTGTGTGTATTAAAAAACTTTATTATTGATCCCATGAAATTATTTTCCTGTAGAATTATTTATTGTATCTAGCAGTCAGCCTTTCCTTTTTTAAGTGTAAAGTGTGTATAAGCATCACTTATTTATTTGTTAGAAGACGTTTGCTGCTCTCTCTAAGGCAGAACAGAGCCACCTGAAAGTTGAAATGCGTCCCCTGTAGCTTGTTTGAAGTGTTCTTTGTAATTTTCAACTTCATCAAATTGTCGATGATATGTTGCATGTGTTGTCTTTAAATGTGAGAGTTTGACCATTACTGAAATCGTGTATTCTGCAAATATGAAAAATCCCAGGTAAGTTTCGAAGTAAAATGGACGATCATTTCCTGAGGATCTTACCTTGTATGAGGTTAAAATTTAAAAAGTTATTTGGCCCTAGCATATATCCATTATATATAGTAGATCTTTCAAATGAGGACATTTTTCCGTGATTGAGGAAAGCACACTGTAATAGCTGTTAGATTTACATCGACGGCTTCGTCCATTTTGCTAACCAAAAAAAAGGTATTTTGATCATATTATTCTATATTGATGTTCAATCTTATCTAATATATGAAAATATTTTTTTAATTTGTCTAAATTTGGTATTTTTGTTAATAAATTTGGTATTCTTTGTTAATATTTTACAATTCTTTCATCATTATTTGATGGGCTTCATCCAATAGTCGACAGCATTGTTGTAAATTTTGAGAATTTTTCGTAAAGTTCGCCATCCATTTGTATAATTTGTAGTTAATGAAATGAACTGAAAGTTTAGCAATAAGTTTATTATTTTTATGTTTTATGCCAATATTTTTTTAAAAGTATGGTGCGTAAGTCTGATTGTTTAAGTAAAACTCACACTCTAGTCTAATTGTTTACGTAAAACTCACTCCCTAATCTGGTTGTTTACGTAAAACTCGCGCTCCCTTTGTAAATATTATAGGTTATTTTGCAAATAAAAAGTCAATTAATAATATATTGATAATTTTTTGAAAAAGATTATATGTAAACAATAAATGCAAATTTGTAAATCTAGTAAATAACTATGTTAGATGCATATCTGATTTTGTAAAATGCATGATCAAGTATATAAAAGAAAACCATCATTACATATGATGGAGGTGAAGGATGTCCTTTGTGACATCTTAACGATGGTGGCGATGTAGATGGTGAGAAGCACATAGATGATGGTGGCGGTGTTGGTGATGGAGGAGGATATCATCCAAGATGGAGGCATGGATCCTTGAGGCATTGACATCAATGTCAGACATGGCTTTACCTAGATGGGGGCCTCAGTGAGCAATGTCTCGTCATCGTTGTTGGCATGGAATCGACAAGGTTGTGCATTAGCAGGACCAATGTGGCACCATGAACTAGGAGCTTCACGAGGTAATGAGGAGGTCCACGACGGGGTCAAATAGTGGGATAGGGATGACAAGAGACTTTCAAGGGTTGAAGGTACGAATTTGAATTTGAGCAAGAAAAAAATGTGATATAATGGTGGACGAACACATTCTATATTTCGAAAATTAAATTGACTGAAATGGGTTTCCAATTGATTAAATATTAACTATGTACATGCCTTTAGCCTTTAACAGGGACAATCGGATCAAATATAAATGGATGTGATGGATTGTCACCCTTCATCATGGAAAAACACATCATTTAAAGTCTCCCTATATATGTGTGTGTGCGTGTGTGCGTGTAATGATGGTTTTATTTTATATACTTGATCATGCATGTGCGTGCAACGTACATGCTTCTCAAGTAAACTTTGGAAAGTCTTACATGGTGCGCATGCGCGGTGTCTGGTACTCCCAAACTTGGTTTGTAAGGAATGATGGGGGTTCATTTTTCATGTCCAACAAGAGTGAGTGTTTCCCTTTTTTATATAAAAAGAGTTTTAATTCATGTTAATGCTTTTGTATGTTTGTGCTTATATGTGCCCTCGTGTGCTTGATCAGTGTGATCTTGGGTATGTTAATGTTAGTGCACATTCTCAGCCAAAGAAAAGGTAGGTTAGCTGATGAGGAGCTAACACTTCACCATGCAAGACTTTCCAAAGTTTGTTTGAGAATTTTACCCTGTGGCTACTAATATCAGAACAAGCAAAATCAAAGATACTTTCCATTAGCAACTATATTGCTATCTTTGAGGGTATTATCATAGCGATAACATCCACATTAGGAACACATGCCCATTGTTTTTCTTGTTTGGAGGAAGATACTAGGGCGGGTCTTCATGCATTATGAGGGTGAACATCACTCAGCTAAAATCTTGAAGGTATTGGAAACCAAGCTAGGAAATCTGTAAGGAATGATGAGGGTTCATTTTTGATGTCCAACAAGAGCAAATGGCTCCCTTATTTATATAAAGAGAGTTTTAATTCATGTTAATGTGCTCTTGTATGTTTGTGCTTATATGCGACCTTGTGTGCTTGATCAGTGTGATCTTGGATGTGTTATTGTGTGTTCTCACCCAAGGAAAAGGCATGTTAGCTGATGAGGGGCTAACACCTCACCATGTAAGATTTTTCAAAGTTTATTTGAGAATTTCACCATGTGGCCACTAATATCAGAGAAAGAAAATTCAAAGATACTTTCCATTAGCAACCATGTTTCTATCTTGGATAAAATCCACATTAGGAGCACGTGCCCATTGTTTTGCTTGTTTGGAGGAAGATACTAGGTTGGTCTTCATACATTATGATGGTGAACATCACTCATCGAAAATTTTGAAGGAATTAGAAGCTAAGCTAAGAAATCTGTAAAGAATGGTGAGGGTTCATTTTTCATGTCCAACAAGGGTGAGTGTCTCCCTTATTTATATAATGAGTTTTAATTCATGTTAATGTTCTCTTGTATGAACATGCTTGTATGCGCCATTATGTGCTTGATGAGCGTGATCTTGGGTATGCTAGTGTACGTTCTCACCCAAGGGAAAGGCAGGTTAGATGAGGAGGAGCTAACACTTCACCAAGTAAGATTTTCCAAAGTTTGTTTGAGAATTTCACCATGTGGCTACTAATATCAGAACAAGTAAAATCAAAGGTACTTTCCATTAGCAACCACGTTGCTATCTTCGAGAGTATTGCCATAGCGATAACATCCACAGTAAGAACACGTGCATAGCCCATTGTTTTGCTTGTTTGGAGGAAGATACTAGGGTGTGTCTTCATGCATTATGAAGGTGAACATCACTCAGTCGAAATCTTGAAGGTATTAGAAACCAAGCTAGGAAATCTTGAAGAAATAATAGTTGCATTCTAGGAATAGTGATGGTTCTAGCGAGGTGCGAAGGACAAAGACCCGTTAAATCAAGTCCTTCTCAAGCATTCAAAATATAAATGACTTTAAGAACTTCTTATGAGACATGGAGGTGCCCTCTAGGGCTTTCAATATCTATGAAAATGGAGAAGGTGCCACTACAAATAATGTACCCCATTGGCCATGCCAAGATATGGTACCGAAGACATGCATATAATGGAGAAATGCATGCCATCTCTAGATGAGGTCAGTTGTGAAGGATCTCGAGGATCGGTTCCTACCCACCAAAACTCTATGGCTAATTCATGATAAACATTGAAAGTTGAAGCAAAAGAAAATTATTTGTGAATAAGTCTAGTGATTTTCTTTGTTGCTTATGGACGTGCAAAGGCATATCTGAAGTGGTAGAGAATGAAGTGTCTACATGTAATCATCATCACAACAGACACATTAATCGACTATAGCACCCAACTTATGTCCAAGAAGAAGGTGGCAAAAAAGTGAAGAGCGGAAAGAAGGAAAAAAACCAAGCAAATGTTCAAGAATCTTTGGAAGACCGAAATGCCTGAGGATAGTGTGAATTCATCTAAGGGAAGGGAGTGTGACTTCCCTAAGTGAAAGAATTTGAACTCCATGACCACAAAGGAGGATTTCAAGGAGGAGGCTCGTATAGAGGACTTCAAGTTGCATTTCCATGTTTGACGACTTTTACTTCATTCGGACAAAGAACGAAAGGAAGATATAAAAACTCAGAGTTGGTCAACATTGATGCGAGGGTACACAAGACAACATTCTTAGCCATGATTGACTTCATCTCAAACCGAGTGTTTAAGAGCATGGGATTTTCGTTAGAGAAGAAAGAGTGTTGTATCAAGCCTGCTAACTACAAGTGCTTTCATGTTAAAGAAGTGAAAAGCTGGAATGTACCTAAGTGAATGACATGTAAAGGTCCAATTCCTAAGAGTGATTTTGGATGACCTAATATTCATAGTGGAGGTCAAATTTAAGAAGAAATCAAAAGCATTTGTGACTCCTTATCTAGGAGTTTTCTTTGCTTTATGAAGCCAAGTAAATATAAATGATGTGTTGGAGTAAGTACGCAATAGGCTCAAGAAAAAGGAGGTTACTTACTTAATGATAGCACGTGTCAAAAAAGATATCAAATCGAGAGAACCATGTCCTAAGGTAAGACAGTAGAGAAGTTGCTCGGATAGTACAAAGACAACATCATGCCCAAGGAGCTTCCCAAGATGCTTCGATCGTGCAAGATGAAGACCATGCTCCATGCTATTAAGTGACTACCACGAACGATACCCCCTGCACTTGCACTTTACAAAGATGTTACTTGCACTTCTTAAAGAGTTGTGGAGATAACTCAAGGAGCTTGTGCATGATAATATGATGTACCCAAGAAAGGCATCGTATTGAGAACCAATGTTGTTTAAAACAAAGAAAGGAGAGAGTCTATTGTTGTTTGTGGACAATTGAATGCTAAACATCAAGATGATGAAGAATATGCATCATGTCCCAACATTATAGACATGTTTAATCACTTGGGTATGGTGAAATATATCTTAAAGATGGATCTTAAGGGAAGATACTACCAGATTACATTAAGGAGGGAGATGACCTAAATAAATTGTGTCACTTAATATGGTTCATTTGAGTTCCTTGTTTTGCCATTTAGTCTTACTGATGCCTCAAATGTACTTCCAAAGAATTGTGCATGGTCAAAGGCCTATCTCCTCCTCGGGAATATAATGGGAAATGGCATAATGTGGTTCGATCGCAAGAAGACATTGGCCATTTGAAGAGTGGGGAACACTTATCAAGGATATGGAGCTATGACCCTTCCTCGATTTGGTGAGTTGCCGCAGGAGGTTCAAAAGGTACTCAAAGAAGGTAATGCCATTAATAGATCTAGTTCAAAAAGATCATAAATGGATATTGGCGTATGAATGCAAAGTGGCATTTAGTGCCTCGGGAATACATCATGGGAGGAGCTAATCCAACTTCTGGATTTTGAGAAGCCATTTAGGGTTCGTTTGATTGCAGGGTTGGGCAGGGTTGGGTTGGGTTGGGGTACCCCTGTGAATAGTAAACTGTGAGGAGGGGATACCCCTGTGAATAGTACCCCAACCCAACCCTGTCCAACTCTACAACCAAACGAAGCCAAAGTTCTCACTAGTGCATCAAACTATGCATGCGAAGATCTCTTGGTGCACAGTGGACTCCATGTCTTAGGAGAGCCTTAAACTAAATGCATGGGAGTGGATACTTTGCCTACAAGTAAGAGATATCAAGGGTGGTACATTTCATAAAGACATCATCTCACTGTTTCTTTTGTTCAAAGTTCGTACTGTAGATGGATAATGTGGCAATAAGATGCTTCACTACAAAGAAAAACTTACTCCTAAGTAAGCATCATGGTAAGACTTCCTTGACGAGTTTGACGTCAAACTTGGCTACAAGCATGGATGGACTAACCATGTGACAAGCAATCTTTCAAGGAAGGGTGACCCGAGGAGCCAACAACCATGATGATTGCTCCGGTAGTGTGCATGTATGGGGATAAGTTGGACTGTTTTTTAGGAATAGACATGACTTGATCTAGTCACCTCATTTGTGGAACATCGTGTAATTACGGGAGAAGTTCATAAATTCTTAGTAGCAAGAGGCCATGTGTTCTCTTGACCGGATGCTTAGCCAAGATGTTGCTAAAGGATAGCATACACTTGCACTTCTCTCCTCAAGCTATGTAGTTGAAAATAGAGGATGATGTGCAAGTCTATGCACCTACTTGTCTTATATGTGAACAAGACAAGACGGAAAGAAGAAGATGGAAAGCTTGTTAGAGCCATCTCTCATTCCATCTTGTTAGTGGAAGAGCATCTCCATGATACCATTGCATTCTCGAAAGTACATGGGAATAATATCGCGGTGACGATCATTGATCACTTCTCTAATATTGATCTTCATACTAGCATCTTACAAGTACAAAGTAGAGGTCATAAGAAATCTATTCTTCTAGAATGTTGTGAAGCAACAAGGCATATTGATGGACATTATGAGTAACACTAGTGTGTGATTAGATTGATGATTGTGGATGTCCTTGCTTAAGATATTAGGATCAGGTCTTAAATTCTCAATTAATAACCAATAGCATATGGATGGACATACCTAGTTGATCGATGCAAATATATAAGAATATATAATGTACTATGTGGAGGTCAACCAGCACAATTGTGTGAGTTGGTTGGATGCTGTCCAATTATATTATAACTAGCAATAGACCTCCACTAAATTTAAAGTTCATTCAAGATTGTGATGAGCATGCAACCCATGGTAACGTATGAGGTGTCTCCGTAGAATATCCAAGGTTGGTGACTCGATGCCCACCATCTCTCACGGGAGAAAGAGCACATAATATTCCTTATGCCATATGAAGAAAACATTTAATAAGAGCTGACAACCGCTTGAATAAAACACCAAGGATAAGGTGCTAACGAAGCTAACTCCGTAGATTTAGATGATATTCCTGAGGAAGACGGTAGACAGATCTTATGATGGGTCGTTTAAGATAGTTCGACAGCAAGGGCATGATGTTCAAATCGCAACAAGAATTCATCTCCCTACCATAAATGCAGCAACAGGAGATCCAAACATTCTGCCAACGATATCAAAAGAAGAAAGAATTCCATAACAAATATCATCTTGAGGATCAATGACCTTATTTCCCACAGTGAGTACATGTTTCAACAAACTCATGCAGAATCACTAGTGTCGATTTGCAGTTACAGCGGCAGAATCTCCTGAATCTCAAAGCATTCGAACATTTCCATATGAATTCCAACATCACCCGCAGTCGTACAGCAAATCAAACCAAGACTAAACCTCAGAAACTATTCAAGTATTTGTCATCATGCTGCAAAAACTTGCAAAAATTAAAACTGAACATGACCACAATCTTACCCAGTAATCAGAGATTTGTAACTCCTGGTTACGAGTCTTACGACTACCACAGTGATGCCACCAAAAAGGATAGGAACAAAAACCAGCTGCTGCAAGAATTTTATGCCAGATATATCCAGCAACAAACTTGTTGTTTTATACAAAAGATAGCAAAGAAAGCCGAATCATAACTATAACTAAGATCTGCATTTGCAGCGCTCGTTCATGTGAAAAAGAAAACGAACGGACAAAATGCCAGCAAAGAATCAAGTATAGTTCACCACCTCAACTCCCAGGTGAATACTAAATTATTTTCATCCGAGTGGTCCTCAAAAAAATTAAAGCGGTCCCCCTGAACCTGGAAACTAGAGATACAATATGCTTCAGATAGCTGGTGTTGCATTGAGATGCTTCTCACTTGGCACGAAACTTTGAATTGACATATTCATAGCGTGGTACATGAATAACTGCAAATACGAAAGTACAACACCGTTAGTAATATACAGGTAACAATGCACAAAAAGCGAGATGGGAGCATATTACCATCTCCCCAAGAAGCCATTGTAAGAGGTGACGAAATAATCTTCTCAGATATTGCAGTTATGTCCTTCAAAGTGACTGCATCAACAGCCTTTAAGAAATCTTCCACTGGCTTTCTGCAAAGGCATTGTCAAAAAAGGGTTCAAACATGGCCTAAAAGCAGAAGAACGATGAGAGGAGATGGCAGTAGTAAGTATTAAAAAAAGGTTGTAATAACTTGCGATTTCATATACAAATCGTCCCCACACTCCTGGGTAAAGATTATATAATCCTACAGTAAAGGCCTCCTCTATAATTTGATGAAGAAATTTCTGCATACACGAACCCTCTACATTACTATCATATGTCAAAAGCATCCCAAATGCCACGAATTCACTGATCATGCAAGTTATGCGTTTGATTATGAGATAGACTTGTAGCCAAGAAATTTTGCTATAACTACACGCATATATCTCCAGCACAAAAAGATGGGCGTGCATATGTTCAGAAAACTAGGCAATTGCTTAAATTGCCCTCCTTATTTCGGCACATATATGTAGAGAGCCATCGTGCATGTGCAACCCAAATAATCCGGCCAAGTAGACAACAATATGCACCTTTTGTACCATTCAAAGCTCTAAGCACTCGAGAGTAACACATGCCACAAGATAAATGGAAGTAGATGTGAATGCCTACGTTGACTAAAAATAATGGATAAAGCTTCAACTGAACAATTTCGTGGATACTCACACATTAAGAAGTTGTGATATTTGCAAAAGGGAAAACTGATGCAATTCTAGAAAGAAATAAACACAAATTTAAGATTACAGAAAGTCAATACCTCTCTCCATAGGTCAAAATTTGCCGCCCAATATCTTCAGAGACAACCACCTGTAAATGAAGATATTAATATAGAAATTTTACACTTGTTGACGAACAATAAACAAAAATTCAAGTGACAATAACATATGTTATGCTTTCTCCAAAAAAATATGGGATACACAGATCTCAAGAAGAACAAAATGGTACCCTTGATTCTAGGTTCATCAGAACAGATGACTTAGTGGATGCCTTGGCACGGTCAAGCTGAACTTGATCCACTGTCAAAACAAAGATAGTATCATTCAAAGTCCAAAAAGGACATCTAGTACCAAGGTAAAACAAATATTAAGGAGAACCTTGTCCAGGAGTTGCAATGGCAATTAGTTCTTTTACAGCCAAGTCAACGGCTTTGGATATAAAGTCAGCTCCCTGTAGAGAACATTGCCGCAAAATCAACAAATAAATAGAATCCAAATAACTTTTTATTTTGGAAGAATTGATAGACAAAACAAAAAAATCCAGTGAGATTTGAACATTAAATTTCCTTTTTCTAGGAATGCTGAGCAACTACTGGAGGTTAGCAATTATCAAGAAGACATGATATATTCACAACTTAAAAGAAGCAAGATAGATGCAGTGCCAAAAACGTCACCATCCAGATAACACCATAGCTCAATGATCTATGTATGACTCCTCCGGTAACGCTAGCAATCAACTTTAACACCAATTAGTTTCTCCCACGGACTTAAATTTCGATAAAATTTTAGACAAAGTTATGTTTTTCCCGCTCCCCGATATCGATACCCCCGAGTTTTCATTTCCAGGATTTCGCCAATATATTAGCGTATACGGTGAAATAAGCAAGTGGGAATATTACTTGGTAAATTTTCCTGATTTTGTCAAATGTCATGATATATCTCTTACTAAAACCAAACTCAAATGCATGGATGTTTGATTAGATTTCAGAAGGCTCTTGAACCCATGCAATCTGGTAACACTAGCAATCAACTTTAACACCAATTAGTTTCTCCCATGGACTTAAATTTCAATAAAATTTTTAAACTGTTTTCCCACTCCCTGATATCGATACCCCCTAGTTTTCATTTCCAGGATTTCCCGAATATATTAGCAAGTATCAGCGAAATGAGCAAAGTGGGAACATTACTAGGTAATTTTTCCAGATTTTGTCAAATGCCATGATATATCTCTTACTAAAACCAAACCCGAAAGCATGGATGTTTATTAGATTCCAGAAGGCTCCTGAACCCATGCAATCCGGTAACACTAACAATCAACTTTAACACCAATTAGTTTCTCCCAAGGGCTTAAATTTCAATAAAAGTTTCGACAAAGTTATGTTTTCCCACTCCCCGATATCGATATCCCCTAGTTTTCATTTCCAGGATTTCCCCAATATATTAGCAAATATCGGCGAAATGAGCAAAGTGAGAATATTACGTGGTAGTTTTTCCAGATTTTGTCAAAGGCCATGATATATCTCTTACTAAAACCAAACTCAAATGCATGGATGTTTGATTAGATTCCAAAAGGCTCCTGAAGGCTGAAACCATGCAAAGAGGGTGCATCACCCCCCACCCCCACTAACTAATGGATGAGATCCTCGTGAAAATGATACCAAATTATAAATGCACGAAATGATATCGTTATTGTTGTTAATGCATGGGTATTGTAAGATAAACACGTCTGAATAGCATATGCATGGTACCATCTCAAGAGATTCTAGTTTTTTTAACAAAAAGGTGTTGTCCCAACGCCCAATGCACATCCAAACTCCTAGTTAGTGTGTAGCAGATCAAGTATTTTCTAGTTAGTATCTTTTATCTATTGTTTTATATAGCTTGCACTTTCTTTTTATAATTAATCCTGTAGAGAACATTATAAATTGTAATTCTGGATGTAGATATATACTTTATGGGCTATTTATGTAATTTCCTACAATATCAATAAAAATTTTGGATCCCCAAAAGAATCCTTCTATTGGGTTTAGATGAAACGACACCGAAATCTAAAATTGAGAACATGCAGAAAATATAAATTATTATATATTTTAAGTGAATGTAATTTCATATAGGGACCATGCGCAGAATGTGAATTATTGTACAAAAACAAATGGGTATTTCAAAGAGGGTCCATATTTGTGTCAGCTTGATGCCGCTCAAAAAAAAATGAAAGCTCGCAAGCAAAACCCTCTCAAAAAAGCTTGAGAAAGCAAAATTCTCAAGTCCCCTTCTATCCATGTGTATGCACTCATGAGATTACAACATCAAACCATACCTTCTTTCAGAAAATAAGATACGTGTACTTCCTTTGGTCCTGAATTCATGCATATTTGGCATTTTCAGACTCAATATCTTGGCCTCAAAGCAACCTAAAGAAATATCAACTAATCACATATATCTAATGAAAAATCAACCAATATGATGATTCCCTTGTGCCTCAGCCTTGTAGCTGAAGCCATCGTTGGCAGTTGACGGGAGCAGAGCTATGTCCCCGGCGATGCTCCCTAGAGGTCATGTGAATGTTGCACATACACCTCCACATTAGTCAACACCTCTCTACCGAGTAACAACATTTTTGCGCTGCATGCAGTGGATGTGAGAAGGAGAGTGGCGGATAGACGGAGGGCCATTAACAAAGTTGTGTCATCGGTGAGTTTCGCATGGATAGTGACAGTTCTCCAAATAGAGGAGATGGGGTCAGCAAGGTGATAAGTTTGGTGGGCACAGTTGGCCTTTTTCCAAGTGGAAGGGAGAAGAAGAGGAAGGAGAAGGGAGTGAGGAGAGGTAAGTAAAGATGAAAAGAATAATCGATGATTTAACCATGATATGATCAAGGTACAAAAAGTGGACATGTGGCATTTGCTCAGTCAGGCGGTCAGAAACGAGTAAGCGGATGTGCGACAATATACAAGAAGTATGTAGTTTGTATTATTTTAATAAAAAATAATAAAACATATAATAATACATTCAAATATTAGACATTTATGTTTCAAAAAAGTGGTGAGATTAAAAAATCAAAGTACTCTCCAGCAACTCTTAAAAATGTGTTGAGTGTCTAATCATATGTAGAAGTATATTATGATTACAAATCATACAACGAGAACAATAATCACATAAAACATAATGTGCCGATGTAATATCATATTGATTTCTTCTTTATCATCATAGTAATGTAGCAAATACACTATAAAGATCGAGAGTATCTACAATTCATGTAAACTACTAGGAGGGTGAACTTCCTAAGTACTGGATGATGTGCCTAAAGATCGATGGATTATTACTACCTTGTATATACATGATAATGTTGTGTAAAAGCCATATAAAACCTATTTACATGAAACATCTCTCTGCTTAATACATACAGGAAGCAAAGTGGCATCACGATGTCGAACCAAATTGATTTATATTACTACAAAAGCAAGATGTTTGAATCGAAGGTAGAAACCCTTAATAAAGGGATAACAAGAAGACAAAAGTGGTGACAGAAACCTGCAACAAAATGAAAGAGGGCGAGAAAGAGCAGAAGGCACAAGTGCAGATTGCAGAAATCTAATCTGAGATAGCAGCAATGCAGTGACCCCAGTGAGGGAGTGAGGGAGGGGCATTGTGAGCTGGATATATATAGAGAGAGAGAGAGAGATCTACGACCAAACGGTTGGTTCAAGCGAGCATGTGCGACAAGCGAGCGAGTTGGAGCTAGGGTTTGGGGGTGTTACACGAAGTCAGGGAGGGATTCTAATCAGGTGTCTATTGAGTTCCAAGTTTAAGTTATAATAGATGTGCGGCCTCATATGCAGATTACTCGGGCACATATGCACTTTTACTGCATATTGACCGAACATAGCATATGTCGTGCATTGTGACCATGAGTCCGTATGTGTGGCTGCCTGGACCAACTTTTTGAACACTAGGTATGATTAAAAAGTACTAAGCCTTCTCCCACTATAAGTAGGGTCGGCTACATGGATTCTTGCTCAAATCCATGTTGCAAGATTCGACTATTTTTTACATTGGCCATCGACTACCTAACGCAACCCCTGCAAGATTTGAACACTAGGTATGATTAACTCAAGAAAATTAACTCAAGAAGTCTTAAATTGACGGTAAGGGGTCGTAGTGTGAGACAGGGTAAGCTTGTAGGATTATTGAGTAAATATGAAGATTACATGGGTTGTCGCGTAATTGATGAAGTTTATAGGGCCATGGTATAAAAATCACATTTGCATCAGTATTTTTATGCTAGAATTATTATTGATATTGATTTATGTATTATGTTAGCTTTTACATATTTAATATGTAAGGGGATTGTAATTATCATAGCATATATATGACAATGTCATCATCATTGAGATGGAGTCAAATGACTTCTCAGAGGTGGATAAAGGATGATCGTAATCGGAGCATTAGCATGGAGGATCTCTTATAGTTATCTGCGGAGTCGGGAATGCTACGTACAGAAGAATTTAATGGGAGGAACTATGATGATAGCATCAATTTAGATGCATTCATCTTTATTTTCATAATTGTTTCACAAGTGTTACTTGACATTAAGATGGGGGTTTGGCTCATCATCGATGGGCATCAAAAGGATACTTGATCTGAATACCATCTTAATGAATCGGGAGCATTAACATGGAGGACCTCTCATAGTCTGCAGAGTCAGGAGTGCTACTTATAGAAGAACGTAATGGGAGGAACTATGATCACAACATCAATTTAGATGCATTCATCTTTATTTTCATGATTGTTTCACAAGTGTTATTTGACATTAAGGTGGGGGTTTGGCTTATCATTGACGGGTATCAAAAGGATACTTGATATGAATACCATCTTAATGAATCAACCTATATACTTGATGCAAATCGTTCGACTGAATATCCATTCACTTGGAGATCAAACCATATAGCTCAAAATGAAAGTATGTTCATCAAGTTCTAATGCACACCTCTAATGGTGAGTGGTCATGGCACAAGTATCTAATGATCATCAGGTTGATCCATGGATATCTGAGAGGATTATCAGACCAGGACACCAAATATAACTGGTTAACTTACATTGGATAAACAACAACAACAACAACAACAACAAAGCCTTTTCCCACAATTAAGTAGGGTCGGCTACATGGATTTTTCGCCTCCATTCAGATCTATCTTGGGTCAATCTCGGACTTATATCCAAAAAACTAAGATCCCTTCGTATAGTCTCTTTCCAACACTTCTTGGGCCGTCCTCGCCCTCTCTTAGCCGGCTCAACATCCCAACACTCGCATCTCCTAACCGGTGCATCAGTTGACCTTCTTTGCAAATGACCAAACCATCTTAAGCGGTTTTCTCGCATCTTATCCTCGATCGGAGCTACACCAACTTTC
Organism: Ottelia alismoides; assembly: GCA_037367405.1. Lineage (NCBI taxonomy): Eukaryota > Viridiplantae > Streptophyta > Magnoliopsida > Alismatales > Hydrocharitaceae > Ottelia > Ottelia alismoides. The sequence continues at coordinate 129,966 of JAZKJV010007480.1, read as the reverse complement.
TTTCTGATTGCATCATTCCGAATCCGATCTTTACGTGTATGTCCACACATCCATCTTAGCATTTTCATTTCTGCTACAGCCATTCTCTGCACATGTCTATGGTTCACAGGCCAACATTCAGAACCATAAAGCATAGCAGGTCTCACGGCTGCTTTGTAAAACTTTCCTTTAATTTTTAAAGGAATTTTCTTATCACAGAGAACAACGGAGGATCCTCTCCACTTTAGCCAGCCTGTATTTATTCTATTAGTAATATCTCCATCAATTTCTCCATCAATTACATTGGATAAACATCCTGAAATATTAGTGGATATCCAGTATTATAGATAATCGCCCTTTTTGAGTAAGAATCATCCCTTACCTTCACCGTGATACGGATTATTCGTTCGCCGGAACAAGAAGTGAAAATTACATGAATCAAGTTTAGAGAACCATCCGACTCAATAACCATGAACATCCATGACCTCCAAGCTTAAGGGTCACATCCAAACCATCCCCTATCATGCATGAAAACTCAGCCGAACACATGAATAGAACATATCCACACACCCCCACTGCCCAAGAAATATAAGCCACACGGCCTCCACGTTAAGACTACAAACGTGGACCTCTAAGAATTTGAGACCTCCCGTTCTCCTTCAACATACCTACTGTCTACAAGATCCTCGAAGAACTACAGTTGAGATAGAGTGAAATATCCAACCACCCAAGTCCCCAATAGAGTTTACAACCAATGACAGAAGTGAAAACCACCACCCCGCACTCCAAGCCATCACCAGATGACTCCAGCTTAGATTGTAGATCAACAACAAGCAACAAACCATCATAACATACATACATCAGTCCAGTGACCTTTGTTTACACGTGTGCATGGTAAAAGCTGCTGTCTCTCAAAACACCCGTAACTCACCATTGCCAAACCCTGGTGCCTCCTGGAACTTATGATCCAACAGCTTGCACAGAGAGGTTAAAAACGATATCACTAAAAAAACTAGCTCCTTCAGTTTATTCAGGGCTCAATCAAAATTACTTTATAAGAGGATTATCTGGCCCAAAGCACCCAGATCCAAATTCATCACATAGAATCATCGAGAAGAGGACTAGAAACCACCTATATAGAGCAGACGGCCATTACTAAAGAATAATGGGGACGATTAGAATGCAAAGTAGACATGAGAGAGAAATGAAAGCAAAGGCATAAGATACAGATTTAGACTCATCCAGGACCAAACGAGGACTTCAAGTGCGGTTGTTCCAACCAAGCACAAGTCGCAATATCAATAACTCCCAACTAAAAAGCCAAAACACCTTATCAAGGCCCTCAGAAGCACAGCAAGGGCTTCACGTCTCCATCATCAATGCCTACAATAGGACCCTTCACACAGATGTAGCCTTGTTTTTTTTTCTGAAATAACCATTCAATGAAATATCCCTAAGGCAGGCTTCCACGTCGCAAATAAGTCGCATCTGTTCACCAAAACTACCCATGACCCACTAAAATGGGAGCTATTGTCGTAACACCATTCAGACTACATAAATCTTTCGTTTTTTCGGAATACCGTTCCGAAGATATTTCACGGGTATCAATAATCATTTGAATTTCATGGTTATTTTTAACCGCTAAATTCCATGTTGCAAAGCTACTCCACAGCAACAAAGAGAACAAAGCATTTTTCCACAATTAAGTAGGGTCGGCTAAACGGATTCGTCTCCATTCAGATCTAATCTTGGGTCAATCTCGGGCTTATATAGAAAAAAACTAAGATCCTTTCGTATAGTATCATTCAACACTTCTTGGGTTGTCCTCGTCTCTCTAAGCCGGCTCAACATCCCAAAACTCGCACCTCCTAACCGGTGCATCAGCTGACCTCCTTTGCAAATGGTTAAACGATTTTCTCGCATCTTATACTCGATCGGAGTTACACCAACTTTCCTTCTGATTGCATCATTCTGAATTCGATCTTCACGCGCGCGTGTGTGTGTCCACACATCCACCTTAGCATTTACACATGCCTATCTGGACATCTATGTGTACACCTATCTGTCCACACATCCACCTTAGCATTGATTGCAAAGCCACTCCATTGGAATATATTCACATTTACACATACCTATTTGTACACCTCTTGTGGTGGTCTAGGGGGTCTCTTAAGCAAAGTTTTAAAAAACATTAGACGGATCTAGGAGATTTCCCATCGTCGAGGCGAGGCGTAAGCCTCAAGGTGGCCGAGACGTAAGCCTTGGTTTATATGGAAAATATGCATAAAATACAATTAAACATAACTATATATATGTTTATATATTTATAAAATCATAAATTTTTAACTCAGCCATCACCGATCTCAAGTCCGGATAAATGATGAAGGTTGTGTTAGGTAACTGGCCAATGTAAAACAATCAGAGACAAATCCCTAAATAGTATTATCAACTAAGAACACTATTTAGGAGAGACGGACAGATCTTTTAAGCATAGGTTTAAGCAAACATTTGGATTTTGTTGGAACATTCCCTACTACCGATGTGTTATATCGTCTGACCACTATATCGCTACCTGGATGCAGTTCAAAATTTACAAGGGTTCCCACATGAGGAACACGCTGCTACATTGTCACACATATGCAATCCAAAATTTACGAGAATTCCCGCATGATGGACGCATATGAGTAAAGAAGTTAGTCCAAAAAAGGTCACAAAAGAAGTTGAGAATAGGTAGCTGGAGTATTGACATTTTGACTGGCAAATAGATGAAGATAATAAAACGATGGAAAGAAGGAAGATTCAAATAATATGACTCGAAGAGACATAATGGGTTGGAGAAAAAATAAAGGAGATTGAGAAAACATGCTTTAAATTATGATATTCATGTAAAGAGAAGGGTGAAATGGTTTTGGAGTAGTTGTTCATAAGAGTTTGAAGGGTAGTATGGTTGAGGCACAAATATTCAAAGATCAGATTATTTTACTAAAATTGGTGCTAGAGGAAGATTCTTAATATCACATCAGTTTATGCACCATTAATTGGTCTAAAGGAAAAGATTAGACAAATTTTTAGAGAGGATTTCGATACTATTGTGCAAGGAATCCCACAAAGAGATGATTTGCATAGGTGGGGATCCCAATAGACATGTAGGAAAGGATGCTTCATGGTATACTGGTGTTCATGGAGGCTATGACTTTAGGGATAGAAATGAAAAGGGAAAAGTCATTTTATATGTCATAATAGCTTATAACTTTTTCGTAGCAAACACTCTCTTCAAGAAGAGGAAGGAGCATTTAATTACTTATAAGAGTGACCCGAGTAAAACACAGACAGATTACTTCACAATGAGGAGAAGAGATCGGTTGTATTGCAAAGACTACAATGTAATCCCAAGAGAGAGCTTAATATCTCAACATTACTTGCTAGTCATGGATGTGCAAATAAAAGGGTTACTAAAGAAAAGGATGGCTCCCAATATCGTTAGAAGTAAATGGTGCAATATTAAATTGAAGTGTTGAGATATTGGTATCTCTCAATACTTTATTTTATATTTCATATTTCTTCTGTCTACTTTATATTATTTCTCCATAGAGCTTTTCTCTTATATAAGAGAACTCCAGGGCTACGATGAATATACTACAAGGTTGCAGAAAGCGGTAGTCGGTACTCGATCGGCGGGGTCATTGACTAAGGGATAATCGACAGTTGGGCGACTAATCGGATTTAGTCGGCCACAAGGTTGCAAAAGTCGGTAGTCGGTACTCGGTCGGTTGGGTCACTGACTGAGGATTAATCGACAGCCGGGCGACTAATTGGATTTAGTCGGACTTTAATCGGCTTTGAATTTTATAATTATTTTAAATATATAACTCATTTTTATACATTTATTTACATAGATTTTGTACATTTTTATACTACCATAATCAAATAAAAGGAATAATTGAATTTAAATAAAATATTAAGCATACTATAATAAGTTTGCTTATAAAAAAAAGTAAAACATTAAAAAAATATGGTATCTCCAAGCAAAAATTGGTCGATTATTGTACGTAGTCGGAATTAATCGGTACTCGGTCGGCCACCCCACTGACTAGACTAGTCGGACCTACTAATCGGGCCAGTCGGCGACTTTTGCAACACTGGTCGGCCATCAGTCGATTTTGAATTTTTGTAATTATTTTAAATATATAAATCATTTTATACATATATTCTTATATATGTATAGATTTGTACATAAAAACTCCAAGTTCAGAACAGGCGTATTTTTTTATCAAGCTTCCAAGTTCCAACTACTGATCTTTTGGTACCAGTGTTGTCCTTCACCAATGGTCTCCACCCACGGGGAGAAGCGGAGAATTTCAATAACACCCTTGGCAAGAAACGCCTTCCTCTATATCGACAAAAAATCCATTTTATAGCACATGGACTAATAAAGATAGTTGACAAACTTACACAACATGATCATCTTGAATGTTCGTCATTCCGTTAACTGGTGAAGGGAAGTTCCGCCAAGCTTCTTGACTTGAAGTCAGGAGGCCATTAATTCCATCACTGTCAAAAAAGAAAAATGGAATATAAAATAAGGGTAACTTGGATTTGTTTTAATTACATTATTTAAAATATATTTCAGATCAATAAAGGCAAGTAGAGATTCGATATTTGAAGCAGACCATGATGTAGAATACTATTCCCGGCATTAAAGATCCGAATGATAACTGTAGTAGGTCAGCAACATCACTGTTATCACAAAAAGTACCGATTTCTGGTACAAAATTACCACCAAATACCAAATAGATATTTCATGCATCAGAACAAGATTTGGAAACTTCACATTCAAGTTCCAGCTTAGCAGTAACATCATGACTCATATAAATAGTTAGCCCATGATTCAACTTCCTAAGGAAAGAAGTCGCTAGTGCAATTTTTTGTCAACATGCACAACCAATATTAAGCTTACTGCTTTGGAACAGAAGACGAACCTACAGCTACAGATGATTGGAACTCTATGTATTTTACTGGTGGCTTGGAGAGTTGACAAGAACTGCAAAACATTTTACCAAAAATAAAAAAGCTTGGTGTAAAAGTAGGCCGACTAGTCGGGTTGACCGGCTAATGACCGACTAGGCCTAGTCAAGTCAGCTACCCCTCTCATCCCAACTCGAACCAGTCGGGTCGACTTTAATAAGCTTGATATACTATTATATTTCACATCTTTCCACATGGTATCAGAGCGACGATCCTAGGCAGAGCATGTGCCCTAGCAACCCACCCTACAAAACCCCTAACGCAACCCTCACCTCGGTGTCTCCGCCGCAATCTCCGGGCAAAGCAGCAGCAGCCCCACCGCCAAAGCAGCCAAGGGCGGCCGCCGCCGCCCAAAGCTAGACCAACATCAGCAGCCTCGTTGTTGCCGCCACCGTCGCCGGCTGTCTAGGGTTGCCAGCTGTGTCGCCATCATCGTTGGCAGCCCTAGCCAGTGTTCACTAAATCGGCCACACGGGTCGCATATGCGGCCGCATATGCCCGTGCGGCGTGCAGACCGCACCGATTACTTGAATCAGTGCATGATGCGCCCTCCCCGCATATGCGGCCCGCATATGCCCTGCATATCCCGCATATGCCCCCGCATACTGCTCCAGCAGCTCCAATTTTTCAATCTTCTCATTCAGGTCCTTAATTCTGTAACTCTGCCTCTTCATTCAATTGTTAGAATATGGCATGCATTTCTATACAATTGCAATGCATTATACCATTATGTATATGCAATGTTTTATGTTTTTCTCATGTATTATATTCACGAGTATATGCAATGTATCGTCGAATATTTTTTAGATATGCCGATTGAGGTTTTGCTCATGTAGTGCATGTATGCGTGTTGAAGTTTTGTTATTACGAATGATATAATGTAAAGTTTTTATGATAGATATTTTTTTGATTATATATGAGGCAATTAAAAGTATATATGCAAACCCATCTAATATGAGCCATTTTTCTTAGATCTTCTTTAACTCCACTTAGATACATAACTTCAGTGGAAATGTTATTCATAGATATTTTTTTATTTTTAAATTAAAAATTAGAAAACCGCTTAGAACCGCATATACCCCGCATATGCCCCTGCATACCGCTTAATCAGTATTCGATGACCAGTCCGAACGCATACGCATACCGCTTTCCTGAACCTTGGCCCTAGCTACTTGTTGCTCCTCGTTCGACGTCCTCTGAAGTCTAAAAATCATTCCGAACAGGAGATTTGATTCATGTTCAATCTGATTTTTAGGTTTTGAGAGTGTGATTTGATCATCTAAGATCACCTTAGTTACCCAAAGAGGCCTCCAACAGATGGAAGAGGTTGTGGTATGAGTCTACACCCACAATTGTCTTCATGCATGCTTGTGTAGACGCAGTCATTCTTGTCTACAACCCCGGTCTTTGTCACTATTATCATCGTGTCAGACAACAGAGTCAACTCCAAGGTCGGTGTCTCATCCATGGGTGCCTTCAAAGGGCCAGCACCCATAATCAAAATGGATGTAACAAACTATGAATTATGGGCTATGCAATTCGTTAACCTAATGCAGTGTAACGGCAAGAAGCACATCCTCAATCATGATGAGCCAGGTGATAGGACTAGGGTTAATGCCTCATCGGAGGTAGATGACGTGTATACGCATGTGTGGCTGTCTTGGATTGTGTCAATGGAGATAGCCAATGATATTCTGAGTCAGCCTACTACAAAGGTTGTGAGATATTCTCGACGCTACATACTCCCTGGCGAAAAACGAGTCGAAGATATTGCAACTTTTTTTTTGAAACAACCACGGGTAAACTCCCAAGCTGGGAGCTACCGCCTTAAAATTTGATTAAAACCACCGGTGTTGTTACATTAACGGGAAGCCCAAAAGCTGTACAGGGCTTTACAATGTATAGACGCACTTTCCGAGTAGAACATATGGTTTTTAAAAACGTTGTCATTTCTCCCCAGCCAGATCGCCCACAGCCCCGCGAAAGCTATCAAGACATTCGTGGTGGACCCCTGCTCCACCCTCTTGATCGACTGCCAAAAAGATGGTGTGTCCTCCCAACGCAGCCATGACAGTCCCAGCTCGTGCCAAACCTCGGACGAGCTTTGACATTTGAAAAAAATGGGTTTCGCGTCCTCCTGTTGGCCATGGCACATGTCGCAAATCACATCCTGAATATCGAAGATTTTAGCCCGCCTCACCGTGTCACAAATGTGGTCTCTCCTTAAGCACTAGAGGAAAATCTTGACCCTCGTAGGGATCTTTGCTGCCCAAACCACCCTTAAATCTTGAATAAGAACCGAGTCAAGCAGCTCTGAGGAACAACTCAGGTGATCGTAAATTGCTTTGGTGAAGAGCTTCAGACCGCTCCATTCGAAGTGATCCCCAATCACGGCGTGGGAAGGCTGGAAAATGTCAGACGGCGACGGCAGGACGGATTGCAACTCTAGAAATCCTCCAGTCTTTGGCCCGGAAGGTCGTTGACGAACAGGGGTGCCCAAGTGCCGGTCCCCCCACCTGATTAAGAGTGCAACCACGATCAGCCGCCAAAGCGATAAATGCAGAAAACTGGAGCTCAACTTTCCCTCCCCCGACCAATCGTCCTCCCAAAACCGAAACACGCGTCCATCACCCACTCTCGGAACCAAAAATTGGACGAGAGAGGGGAGAACAGCCCGAACACCGGACCACAAGGGAGACTCCCATCGCATCCTTCCAACCTCCAGATCCCTTCGGACCCCATAGATCTTACGGAGAAGTCTAGTCACCAATGAGGAAGAGGGACCCCGGATCTGGGCCACCCACTTACCCAACAGTGCCTTGTTCATCCAATCAACATCCCGAATGCCCAGGCCACCGTCATTCTTCCTCTTCGTCGCCTCCTTCCAACCCACAAGATGGAGCCCCGCCCGCTGCTGCTTGCCATCAGACCCAAAAAAAATTCATCAGCGCCTCTATCTTTTTCCGCACACCAACAGGGAGGATACGCGTAGCAAAAAAGAAAAGTGGGATCGCTGAAAGAACGTGCTTCAACAGGACAAGCTTGCCCCCCTTGGACAAAGCGGACGCCTTCCAACCCACAATCTTTTGCTCCATCTTCTGTAGCACAATATCCCAATCAGATTTCTTCAATTTCCCATCTGGCAATGGCAAGCCCAAATATGTCAACGACAGCGAACCCAGGGAGCAGCGCGTAATAGTAGCCACTGCCTCGCTTTCACTGTCAGTCATCCCGAAGGTTACCACCTTGCACTTCGCGTTTGTTGGCGATCAGACCGGAGAGCTCACCAAAGATGTCAACCAGCAACGTCGCGTTTCATCGTGTGTACCTCCAACCCCCCAGGCATTATTAGCGTGTCACCCGCATACTGAAGCACTGGTATAGATATATCCTCCAGACGGAAACCAACGCACAAGTCAGACTCCTCAGCCAGTTTGAACAAAACTGTCAAGGCATCGGCAACAATCACAAAGAGCATCGGGGTAAGGGGGCTGCCCTGTCGTACCCCCCTTTGAGGTTGAAAGGGACCTCCCTCCGGCGCATCATTAACCAGAATAGAGAAAGAAGCCGTCGTGATACATCTTTTCATCCACACGATCCACATCTCTGGGAAACCCCTCCGCCTCAAAGATGTCCACATGAAACTCCAGTCTACACATTCATAAGCTTTGAAGAAATCAATCTTCCAAAGAGCACCTTTCGCCTTCGACCTTTTCCAGTGCAAACACATTTCAGACGCCGTCACTAAACCATCCGTCATTTGTCTCCCAGGGATGAAAGCACTCTGCCCCTGCAAGACGACCGAATCAATAACCATCTTGAGGCGATTAACCAACGTCTTCGCGATAATCAGATATAAGGCTTTAGAGAGCGCGATTGGGTGATAGTGTCCTCGATATTTGTTGAAAACTCCTTCTTCGACAGCATGAATAAAAAAACCTTGTTTATCTTATCAAACCCCATGTTGCCCTCAGCAAACTCTTTCATCAGATCAACGAACTCACCTTTCAAGATGTCCCAGAATTCTTTATAGAACAACACCGGGAAACCATCAGGGCCCGGAGCGGCGGAGCCCCAACCACATTCAGACTCCACACCGCACATCTGATCTCAGCCTCCGAGAACGTCACCAACAGCGCCTCCGCCTGCGAGCTGCTCAAACTCCTCGCCCCTCTTCCCAACCACCCCCACTCGTCGTGCTGCCGCCTCCTGGAAAAAGTAACATAGTGGTCTCGGATCGCAGCTTGATGCAGCGTGACCCCAAATTATGGGGCCACATTTATTTAATTAAATAATTATCAATTTTATTTACGTTTTTAGCGGTCGTATTGGTCTAATTGAATAATTGAGATCGCCTGTGATCTCAACGTTGATTTCGTAGATTTTAATTATAATTGTTGGTCAATTAAATAATTAGAGTCTAATTAAGGTAATTAGAGGTCAATTAGGATTTGTTAGAGTCCAATTAAATAAGTGGTTGTCAATTTAATTAAGTTTACTATTTTTGTACACCCTCTCTCCTATATAAAGAGAAGGTAGGTCCTTGTTTTTAGGCAGTCAATTATGAAGTAAAATTTGAGTTTATCTCATTTTATCCCCTCTCCTTCTCTCTCTTCCTCCACGCGATCTCCGCGGTTCTCTCCTCCAATCCCCTCGTTCCGACGAGTTTTTTTCTTCCTCTCAACCCTCCAAGTTCTCTTCTCAACCCTTCTCTTTCTTCCACCAAAAATATTATTTTATTATTATTCGCCGTCGCCGAATCAGTTCTGCATCAATTGGTATCAGAGCATGGATTTCGAATCGTTCCTACGATTCGACGATCCGATCGACTATTGGTGTGCGAAGTTCGGTCTCCGCCGTCCATCTCGTGATTCGCATCGTTCAAAAAAGTTCCATCAACGACTTATATCATGCATCAAGGTGCACGCATGGTTGGACGCTCAAATCGACGAAGATCCACCGGTCGACAACCAAAATCTGAGCATTATACCTGCAGTTCAAGTCGATGTCAGCCATGAAAATGAAGGTATTCTCAGTCCTAATATCGATTTTAGCGATACAATCGTTGAACAAGACAAGGAGGACATAGGACCAACGTTTGATGAAGATCCTACGGAGGAAAATTATGAAAAGGTCAATTTCCGTGGGGTCGCAGTCGCTGTCCAGACCATTGTAGAAGAGAAGAATGAAGAAACAGGGGCTGTCAAGGCGTTTTCCGATCAGGCTCCAACACCGCCGACATCCATGAAGACAACCCCAACCCCCGCAGCGGATCTCCAAGCTGTCCAGCCCCTTGCCGCGCCGCCGGCGGCCCTTCACGCCACCCCTGCAGTTCCAGTTCAGCCCCAAGCGGCTCCGGACCCGCCACCAACCATCCTCGCCCCCTCCTACCCCCTCCCGTGCGCACCCAACGCCCCAAACCTTCTCCTGCGTCGCCGCACCTCAACCCCGACACCACCCACACCCTCGCAGCCCCCCTTCCTGGTGCCAACGCCACCAACCCCTCCCGCCAACCTCACATCCCCCGCCACTCGAACACCCGCAGGTTCCCCCCTTTCCTTCTCCCTGCGGCGCCGCCTCTCCACTCCCGTGCCGCCTCTCTCCTTTCCAGCGCCGCCTCGCCACGGCAGCCTTCCCCCCTTTCCAGCCTCGCCACCACCCCACCCCTTCCCATCCATACCTGGCGCGCTACGGCGCCTCGCCCAGATCGAGCCGCATCCCCCCGCCAGCCCTACCCTCCGCCTCCAGGCCATCCTCTCCCTCGCCGCCCAGCAGCTCGCGCCTCTCGCGCGCAGGCCCTGCAACTACACCGCCGGCGACGACGCGCCAGCCTCCCGCGGCCTGCTCGCCGCTCGACGCTGCTCCCCGGGTCGCGCCTTCAAGAAGCTCTCCTCCCGCGCGCGTATAGCGAAAACCCTAACCAAAGGGGCGAGATCTACGGGATTTCAATCCCGTGGAATGTGGGAATTGGAGTTAAATGGGAAAAATTGCAGAAGAAAAACCCCAAATTCCGCTATTTACATAGAGGTCCAGAGCAGTATGAAAAGAAAGAAAAAGAAAGAGGTGCGAAAATTGCGCCAACGCCCCCGGCGGCCGAAATCTTTGAAAAACAAGGCTGTAATTGGAAAATCAGGGGCTACTCCTTATCCAAATAGGACTATCATCTTGGGTTCTCCCTATTTAAGGACCCCATGGCTCCAATTTTTAGACACATCTCCCCTTCTCCTCTCTTTGTGCCATTGCTTCATCATGGATTATTCAAGGGCCATATTCTCCATGCCGCATCAATTCTTTGAGCACCATGGGAAGAAGACGACGATCGAGACGATGCCACCGTATGCACCGCATATGTTTTTCAACCACGGTAGCCGCGCCTCTCCCGCCCGCACATGGATTCCGTCGTTCACGCCCCACATGTTCTTCCAGCAGTCAATTGAAGCCGCCGAATCATCCTCCAAGCTTGCAGTTCACGCAATTCTTCAGGAGCCGAATTTTTAAAGCGGTGGAGAGTTGATGCAGCGTGACCCCAAATTATGGGGCCACATTTATTTAATTAAATAATTATCAATTTTATTTACGTTTTTAGCGGTCGTATTGGTCTAATTGAATAATTGAGATCGCCTGTGATCTCAACGTTGATTTCGTAGATTTTAATTATAATTGTTGGTCAATTAAATAATTAGAGTCTAATTAAGGTAATTAGAGGTCAATTAGGATTTGTTAGAGTCCAATTAAATAAGTGGTTGTCAATTTAATTATGTTTACTATTTTTGTACACCCTCTCTCCTATATAAAGAGAAGGTAGGTCCTTGTTTTTAGGCAGTCAATTATGAAGTAAAATTTGAGTTTATCTTATTTTATCCCCTCTCCTTCTCTCTCTTCCTCCACGCGATCTCCGCGGTTCTCTCCTCCAATCCCCTCGTTCCGACGAGTTTTTTTTCTTCCTCTCAACCCTCCAAGTTCTCTTCTCAACCCTTCTTTTCTTCCACCAAATAGACACCGTTCAAATTAGTTATTTTACGACGACGCGCCAAATCGAATCTGCATCACAGCTCCAATGTTTGCCTCCCCTGTCACGCGCCTATCCCCCACCCGGATATCATGGATGTAATTCCTCCTACGCCTCCCCGAGGCCATGCTGTGGAAGAAGCGCGTATTGGCATCCCCCTCACGAAGCCAACGTTGTCTTGACCTTTGTCTCCACTCAATCTCTTCTTTCCGATCTTCCAGCAAGATCTCCTCTAAGAGCCTCATCCTCTCTTCCACCTCTTCCGGCTCCAGACCACGCTCGTCATCCAACCCATCCAGGTGCGACACGCCCGCCTGAGCTGACCCTCTCTTCTGCCTACGGCGACTCTGAACATCCCTCCCATAACGAGATAGGTGAGACCGCAAGAGCGTCAGCTTCCCATAGAAGAGGACAACCGCCGACCCCATCGGTTTCCAATTCCTCCAACGAGCAATCACATCATCCAGGAACCCCTCCTCCAGCAACCAACTCCTCTCAAAGCGGAAAAGGAATTTGCGCCTCTCCTCCTCCCCTGAAGACCAAAGGATGGGCGTGTGATCGGAGTAATCTCGAGACAACGCCCACGCCCTTGAGAGAGGGAAAAACTTCGCCCCCTCAACCGACACCAAAAATCTGTCTAATCTCGATCGAGATCTCGTATTGCGCCATATGAAAGAACAGCTTGCCGCATCAACAATTTGCAGTCTTAGAGCATGTATAGATCTCCGCAACCCCTCCGAGGTCGTGTCTCTACCACCGTTCTGGTGGGGACGGTCAGCAGGGAGCAAAGTGGCATTGAAGTCGCCCCCTACCAGCCAAATGTCATCCAGACGCTCAGACCCAATAGACTCAAGCTCAGCGGCCAGCGGCCCCCGCTCCTGACCCGTAAGGCCATAAACATTTGTTATAAGAAGACCAAGCCCATACTTCCGCCTCCTGAGCCGTACAGAAAGGCAAGACTGCTGACGAGACTTCGCGATCAAATCAAAAGCATCCGCCCTCCACCCCGTCAATAAGCCCTCGAAAGCACCAGACGCCTCCAGGGCAGCCACTCCGAATCTTACCACCGCTACCGAGCACCCCCAGCAGCTCTGTCGCACCGCTAGAGGCCTTGGTCTCCTGAAGAAGGAAGACATCGGCCAACGACTCAACCACCATGTTCTTGATTGCCAGTCGCTTCTCGGGCTGACCAGCATCCCGCACATTCCAGGAGAGCACCTTCATTTGGGACACCATTTACCCATCTCCCTCGGGGGCACCACCCCCAAACGCTCCGCCATTGCGCTATCCAGAAGGCTGAATCTGTTCCCCATTTGGGACACCACTTAGCATGATATCTTCACATTTAGCATGATATCTGAATCGGGGGCACCTTCATTTGTGACACCATTTAGCATGATATCTTCACATCAAAATAGAATGGTCGTCCTCTCTGTTCCCTTTACAACTCTCTAAGGGGCAAGGAAGGTTGTATCGATATCGATATCGTTTCGGTCCGCTCGAAATGGATATATCGGGATATATCGCCGATATATCGACGATATCGGTGGAAATGTCGGAAATGGCTCAAAAAATCCATTTTCGTCATTTTTTCAGAAATTAAGATCACTCAAGATATTAAAACAGCAAATAACCTACACATACACACTTATGCCACATATCGATCATTTATAGCCCATATATCGTACATATCGGTCATCATATCGAACATATCGATGTTAATGTTTATTCATGACCTTTAGATATTGGAAATGGATTCCATTCAAGTTCTTATAACATTAAATAACTTACAAATATACACTTAGATGACACATATAGATCATTTGTGAAGACTATGATCTTTGTATTGCACATGTCGGTCATATCAAACATATCGTTGGTATTGTTAGTTGTTGACCTATATATATATATATTGAAAATGGAGTTTATCCAAGTTCTTATATCACTAAATAACTTACAAATATATTCTTAGATCACACATAACGTCAATCTATGAAGTTTATATCACATATATCGATCATTTTGAATATATCGATGTTTGAATCTTGACTTATAGATATTTTGTTTTGAAGAATTGACTTATATATACCGGAAATGGATTTCATTCAAGTTCTTACAACATGAAATAACTTGTAAACTACACCAAGTTGAAGAACCATTGTATGCACCCTCCTGTCGCACTATACCCTACCAGTACGGGGGTCTCGCTGCCCGGTCAACGAGCCTGGGGGGGCTAGGGGGACCCGAAACAAAATATATATAAACCATTGTGTGTTTTAATACTAGGTGTAGCTAGATATGTATTTTAATACTGGGTGTAGCTAGATAAATAGTTGAATCAATCTTGCATGAATAATATCATGGATATATAGAGATATCGGCGAAATATCGACGATATTGATCGATATCCGGGATTTTTTGTACTGAATCTAGTCATTTTTTACCGATATGAGCCGATATGGCGATATATCACTGATATATCGTTGATATCCCTATAAAAAGATATATAGGGTAATATCAAAACCCCTACCTTGTCGAAATTGATATATCGTTGATATATCGCCGACATGGCCTTTTATGCTAAGGGGTATGTTTGAGAAGCCTCATGGTTTCATTCCCTTGACTGCTACATCAAAACAGCTCATGGTGCTAGAGATTCGATGATGACCGGAATTTTCCTAGCAGCTCTTAACCCCGAGGATGATGTTGCACGATCATAGATTCTTACTAATGCCATCATACCTCCAATGGAGGGGACATACCGCATATTGAGCAGGCTCTCTATAGCTCCTAGTGGTGGTACTCAACAGTCTCAGGCCTCTTTGGCTATGGTTGCATCTCGTGGTAGAGGGAGCTCTATACAGTACCGTGGTCGTAGTAATTGTGACAGGGGAGGGGGTAGTTGACCCTATTAGCCGTGCACTTACTGCCACAGGCCATACCACGCTGAGGATACATGATATTCTAAGCATGCCTTTCTTGCTTCGTCCCGAGTTGCAGAGCAGACTCAGCAAGTTGGTGGTCCACCTCTTGCATCTGATCAGAGGTTGGATGAGCTTGTAGCACGGATCGAAGAGATTATGCACGCACCTGGGTCGACCAGCTCTCCTTCAGGATCCTCAGAGGTAGCCGCCTCAGCATCTGCATCCACATCAGGTACAACCAAGGATGCAAAAATCGGTTCAGGCGGCCGTTTAAAAGGCCGTTTAAACTCATTCGGTCCTCGACCGACTGTATAACCTTTAATCGGTTATGTAAACGGTCAGACCGTTTAAACGGGTGTAATCGGCCGTTTACACGCCGTTTAAGCGGCCGCGTTTTGCATTAAGGTTACATAAACCCTATGTTGATTATGCTATCTACTTTGACATGTCACATTTGGATGAAGAAGTCATTGAAATTGTCAATATCTGATCAAAATTGTGGATATGTGATTATATTTTTAAAGTTCATTTATACTTTTTATTAAATATATATATATATGTAATATTTTTTATTAATTTAAAAATGTAAAACCGCATAGACCGTTTAATTTCCGTTTAAACTCCCGCATACCGTTTAAACAGTAATCAGTGACCCTACCGGCTGTATACCGCATACCGTTTTTTGCAACATTGGGTACAACATATGTTTCTACTTACTGTTACAAGGCAGATTTGTTAGAATGGATTATGGACTCAGAAGCATCACATCATCTATGTGGTGGCAGAGGACAGTTTAATACATACAGACAAACTCAGCTAGGTAGATCGATAATAATAGCAGATGGGACACATTCTCCCGTCACAGGTCAGGGGGAGATGCAGTTACCTTCAGCAATACGCCTTCAGAATGTTCATTGTGCTCCTGATTTTTCTGAGCTTTTTGTCAATCAAATCACCAAGGATTTACATTGACATGTCATATTTCACCCATCATCTCTCGTGTTCCAGGACATTCTTACGAGCAAAGTGATTGGATCTGGCTGTGGGCAAGGAGGTCTCTATAAACTGGTCCAATCTCCATATGTTGGTGCTTCATCTCTTCACACTGGATCAGTCTCTCCTTATGTGTGGCACCTCCAATTTGGTCATCTTCCTCTACAGAAGTTGTGTCATGCCTTTCCTTAGATTTCACCTCGCTCTACCTTTCAGTGCGAGGCCTGCCAACTTGGGAAGCATCATTGGTCTACCTTTCAGAGTCATTAGGGTCGAAGTAGTCATAATATTTTTGAGTTGTTTCATCTTGATATTTGGGTCCGAGTCGTGCCCCAGACCATCAGGGACAGATTTTATCTTATTGTTGTGGATGATTTTTGTAGATTGTCTAGAGTGTTCCTTCTTTAAAACAAGTCTAATATTAGTTTTGTTATTCAGTCCTTCATTAGTGAAATAAAGAATGTTTTTTTTTCTGCGAATGTCAAATATATGCGTTCTGACAATGCGTTAGAATTGTGTAGCCTTCAACTATCACAATTTCTTAGAAGTCAGAACCCTTGGTATTGTTCATCAGACCTCGTGTGCTTAAACTTCCCAACAGAATGGGGTGGCTGAACGCAAACACTGTCACCTTTTGGAAGTTACCAGGATCCTCTTGATCCATAGTCATGCTCCTCATTCATATTGGGGGAACGTGGTTCTGACAGTTTCCTACTTGGTGAATCGTGTGCCCTCATCCGTGTTGGGAGAGAAGATCCGATTTTCGACTGCATTTCTCGAGAAGAATCTTTTCTCTCTCACTCCTCGTGTGTTTGGGTCAATTGCCTTTGTTCTTGATGTGTCCCATGGTCATGACAACCTCTCTCCTAGAGCTGTCAAATATGTCTTTGTGGGATATTCTAGGACTCAAAAGGGATACTGTTGTTTTGATCATGTTCGTATGAAGTATTATGTCAGTGCGGATGTCACTTTCTTTTAGTCTATTATGTTTTCTCTCCTATAAGTGATAAGTTGATTCCTTCGGAGTCTGAAGAAGAGGTATGCATACCTCTATCTCTGTTTTTGTCTACCTCGGGTTCTACTTCTTCATCACCTTCTTCACCATCTTCTCCATCTCCACCACCACTTACATTTGCCGCACTCATTTGTTTTCCACATGTTTACCAGCGCCAACCTCGTGCTCATATGCCTCCTCCATCATCCAGCACACCCCAGGCATTTCCTGAGCACTTGATTTCTACTGATGGCACTGGTGATTTGCATTTACAACAGGATGTCCAGGAGATCTTAGATGTTCCAGTATCAGCCACTGAGGAGGCCGAGGATCTTGTCATTCCCATTGCCCTACGAAAGCAGAGGCGTACATGTACTATGTATTCTCTTGCTTCCCATGTTTCTCTTGCGCGTCTCTCTGAGGAGTTTCAGAGGTTTGTAGTGGGTTTGTCTAATGTGGAGATACCATGGCCATATCAAGAGGCATTGCAGGTTAGTCAATGGTATCTAGCTATGGAGGAAGAAATGGTTGCGTTACAAACTCATGGCACGTGGAGTGTTGTATATGCTTCCCCTGGTGCACATGTTGTTAGGAGTAAGTGAGTGTTTATGTTGAAGTACCATGTCGACGGTACAATTTATGGATACAAGACCAGACTTGTTGCTCGTGGGTTCACCCAGACGTATAAGATGGATTATCAGGATACGTTTCTCCAATCGCTCGTCATTCTACACTGAGGATTCTTATTCCTGCTACTGTGGTACGTGATCAGCCTCTATTTCAGCTAGATGTCATGAATGATTTCTTGTATAGTGACTTGTAGGAAAAAGTCTACATACAGCAGCCTCCAGGGTTTGTTGCTAAGAGGGAGTCTCATATGATATGTAGCTTCACAAGGTTATTTATGGCCTTAAGCAGAGTCCGGGGGCTTGGTTTCAGAAGCTCTTAGAGTTGATTGAACAACATGGGTGTGTCAGATTTATTGCAGATCATTCTCTTTTTGTTAAGAGATCTCAGAGAGGTACGGTTGCTATTCTGGTCTACATGAATGACATCATTGTTGCAGCGGATGATGTGCAACGTATTCAGGCAGTTAAGGATTTCCTTGGACAACAGTTTGTGACAAAGGACATTGGCAATCTCTGTTACTTTCTTGGTCTTGAATTTACAAGGAATCATCATGGCATGGTGATGACGCAAATGAAGTATGTGTCTGATCTTTTAACTGAAATGAGCATGACAAGATGTAGGCTTGCCACTACTCCCATGGATCATAATGATAAGTTCTATGATAATGATTCTGAGGAGGTTGGCAAGAGACAATATAGAGAGCTAGTGGGGAAATTGTTATATGTCACTATCACCAGGCTTGAAATATCATTTGCAGTTAGTAGAGTCAGTCAGTTTATGGAGTAGCCCAGGCAACTTCATATGGATGCAGTTAACATCATTATGAGATATCTGAAGTCTTCTCCAGGAGCAGGACTCTCTTGTTCAGAAGAGACACGCCTCTTACAGTCACAAGGTGTGTTGATGCAGGTTATGCAGGGTTCCCCAAGGACAGGAAATCCACAATAGGCTTCCCAGTGTTTGTAGGTAGTTCAATGGTTTCATGGACGAGTAAGAAACAGACGGTTGTAGCTAGATCTAGTACTGAGTCAGAATATAGAGCTATGGCACAAGGGAACACGGAAATGATGTGAGTCAAATCAGTTCTGACTGATTTGATTATTGAGGTGCTACTTCCCATGCACATCCAATGTGATAACCAAGTCGCTCTGTTCATAGCAAATAATCCAGCCTTCCATGAAAGAACCAAGCACATCAAGGTGGATTGCCATTATACTTGAGATCTAATTCAAAAAGGACTTATCTTCACTTCTCACATTGCATCAGGCGACCAAATTACAGTTATGTTCACCAAGGCCCTTGCTAGAGGTCCTTTTCATCGTTGTTCCAAGCTGAGCATGATAGACATACACGCTCCAGCTTGAGGGGGAGTGTTGAGATATTTGTATCTCTCAGTAGTCAGTACTTTATTTTATATTTCATATTTCTTCTAACTACTTTATGTAATTCCCTCGTAGAGTTTTTCTCCTATATAAGAGAGCTCTAAGGCTATGGTAAATATACTATTCTATTTCACGCCTTTCCACATGAAGCAATCAAGCTTCAAAGAGAAGGTTTTAGCAGACTTATCATCAGATTGTAATGGAAGTGTGAACGAGACATGGGAGGCGGTAGCATCGTGTGCATGAAGGGTAGCCCAAGAGATACTAAACGAGTCTAAGGGAAATGTTCCAGACCAAAAGGAGCTTACATGGTGAAGTAAAGGGAAGCAGGAGAAGCTTAAAATTAAAAGAATTTGCTTTACAGCTATGTATAAAGATAGAACAGATGAATCTACAAAATAGCCAAGAAGGATGTGAAGAAGGCTATAATTGAAGCTAAGTCAAAAACTGATAAAGTTTTATTTAAAAATCTTAACTCTAAAGTGGGCAAGAAGTATATATTCATATTGATCAAAGCTAGAAAAGAAAACCAAAGATCTTTCTCAAGTTAGATGCATTAAGGAATCGGTGGAATTTCGACCGAAATTTCAGTCATTTCGGTCATTTTTTGTACTAGGACCCCCATATATCGATCATTTCGGTCGAATTTCGATTTCGACTGGATATCGATATTCGACAGAATTTCGACCGAATTTCGCTGAAATTTGAGGCCATGTTATCGGGTGTCGACCCTCCACTACTCCCATAGATCCCAGTATGAAGTTATATGGAGATGATACAAAGGAAGTGGACAAAATAAGATATAGAGAAATGGTGGGAAAGCTTCTCTATATTGTTATCACTAGACCTGACATTGCTTTTGCAGTTAATCGGGTGAGTCAGTTCATGGAACACCCCAGACAGGTGCATATGGATGATGTATTGATGATACTAAGATATCTAAAGTCATCTCCAGGTGCAGGATTGTTGTTCAGGAAAGAAACAAATCTCTCTATCTCTGCATGTGCTGATGCGGATTATGCAGGATGTCCTAGAGACCGGAAATCTACCTCAGGTTTTACAGTGTTTGTTGGCAGTTCATTAGTTTCTTGGAGAAGCAAGAAACAGACAGTGGTAGCTAGATCTAGTGTTGAATCTAAGTACAGGGCCATGGCACAGGCGAGTACGGAGATGATGTGGGTTTGAGCCGTATTAAAAGATCTGCATATAGATGTACCTCTACGGCTCTACCCATGCAATTACAATGTGACAATCAAGCAGCATTATTTATTGCTAATAATCCTGCATTTCATGAAAGGACGAAGCATATTGAGGTAGACTGCTACTATATCAGGGATATGATTCAGAAGGGTTTGATTTCTACTTCCCATGTCAGTTCAGGAGAGCAGACTGCAGATATCTTTACCAAGTCGTTGCTCAGAGGGTCGTTTCAGAAATGCTCTTCCAAGCTGAGCATGATTGACATCTATGCTCCATCTTGAGGGGGAGTGTAGAGATATTTCTAGTATTTTTTGTACTCGTCTGTTATGTTTATTTTCCTTGTTCCACCTTATGTAATTTACCCATAGGCTTCCTTTATATAAGAGAGCCTAGGGTTCCCTCCCTAGAATAAACAAGTTCGCATTCTCATTTCCTCCAACAGTATTTATATAATCATAAATTTAAATATTCCCAAACATATTCACCATATATTATGGATATGTGAATATATAATATTTTTTTGTATGAGATGCCTCGAATCCTAATTTGTACTATCCAAGGCCTTAAATAACGGATTTTGGTTTCATTTCGGTAAGTCTGGAAAGAGAAATTCGATGGAATTTCGGTGAAATGGTCGAAAATTGAAGAAATTACTTGAAAACTCATTTTTCTAAAATTAAGATTTCTAGTACTCTTTAACTCAATAAATGAGATAGAAATACACAATTGTTTTTGCTAATAGTAAGATATTAATATGGTATGTTATATTAAATTTCATCCAATAAATCTAACGGTAAAAAAACTAGTATACTGCTCAAAATCAAAATAAGATTTGGAACTGAAAGTAGAAGTCATTAGCTTCACCTCTTGAATATGAAGAGAATGGTGGCACATGCCTTAATAAAAGAGAAAACATTGTCCAACAAAGAGTAATAGCATAATGATATCTTACGTAAGAAATTAAAGATTGAAATGAGAGCTTAGAACTTGTATCTAACCAAAATACTTAAATATAGAAAAATATTTACTTTTGGAAATAAAATAAGGCACACATACACTCAGAAACACAAATCTTTGTAACATGTACTCTAATAGATGACTTGTACAGCGCGATCATAAAATATATGTTATACAAGACAAACAAATCAACTAACACCAAGAAAAACAAATCAACTAACACCAAGAAACTGCATAGTAGGCAATGTTTAGAAAGGCGGCCTAGACGGCCGCATATGCGTAGTCGAGCACTGGACCGAACCGCATATCCAGTATTCGGTACATATGCAGTTTGGGCGAGTATGCGGCCGCATACTCGGTCGCCTATTGGATAGAGCCCATTCATACATGCTTTATCTTTTACTTGCTAGAACTGGTAGCTACTGCTACTGTAGTAAAAAATAAATGTTACTAATTGTTTATTAGAAAAGATTTTTATGTTGTTGTTTGAAAAAAAAATATTCATTATTTATTTAAAATAAATGTTATTAATTGTTTATTAGAAAAGATTTTTATGTTGTTTTTTGTAAAAAAACATTTATTTTTTTAATTTAAACAGAAGATTTTTATTTAAGTTCTATGAATGTCGTTTCCTGTCTGTCTGTCTCTCTGTATTTGTTTAATTTATATTCAATATACTTTTATTTTAAAATCAAATACATCTTCTTTTGTGAAAACATATCTACGAGTCATTTGCTTTCTTCATTCAATACTTTTCTCAATTGTTCAGATATTTTGTAATAGAAAATTGCGGTAAATCTCCCCTAGTTAGCTGTCATCTCATTAACGCTAGATAAAAGAGAATCCGGTTATTTAATCAATTGAAGTATATTGATTCACAATCCAATTTTCATTTAGTTAATTCCTATAAAAACATAACATTCCATGATTTATTATTGTTATATCTCAAAATAATTTTTTTCTTATATTTTCATTCATATAGTAAGTACGCCAACAAATTTCACTTTCATTTTTTTATGATTCACTCTTTTATCTAAAATTGTCATTTTTTAAAATCTTTCTCTGAAATCATGTCGTACTAAAAAGTCTATGCATATATTTCATCTATTGTTATTTTTTCGAAACATAAAACTCTAATATTTGAATTCAATTTATTACTTTAATTAATTTTAAATTAAAATAATACAAACAGCATAATCTGCATATACTTCCGCATATACTTCCGCATATCTGCTACTCGCTTCAGATCGCCTAACCAAACGAATACTGCATACCAACTTTTTGAACCTTGTAGGCAAATACTTACAATCACTAGATTTTGAAGGTTGCAAACAACGTAGCCCTCACACAACCGTGTGTATTCCTTGCAGTAGAGAGAAGCTACAAGAAAGCAAAGCCTAAAATTTCGAATTTTGAATTTCATTTCTCCATGTCCGGAAAGAGAAATTTTAAGAATTTTGGTGAAATCATCGAAAATCTAGGGAATATCTCTAAACTGGACTTTTTCCCCGAAACTAAGGTTTTTAGTATTCCTAAGTCAATAAATAAAATAGAAATGCATACTTATTTGTAAAATATAATTGTAAATATAAGTTTTGATATAATATTATTATTATCATCTCACATGTTGATATTTAGAGCAACGTGTTGCCTAGAGTCTGAATTGTATGCTAAATCAGAAGCAAAAGCCATGATAATAACGTTGTCAATAAGAATGAGATGACACATATAATAACTACTAATCAAAACACACATATATATTAAAAATAAACAAAGAACAAAAAATAAAGCTCTTCAGTTAAAAACTTGAATTTAGCACTTAAATCTTGTGGCTAACTAATTTGATTTGGATTTAGACCTAAAAATTTAAAAACTAACTAAAGAAACCTCTTCAAATAACATAAATCACTCTAACAACTCAACATATCAATGAATAAATAAATAAATAATCATTAATATATGTAAATTTTGATGAAAGTGAAGGATAGATTTCCTTTTTTTGTTTCGTCGAAACGACATGCAATTTCGATGAAATTTCGTTGACATTTCGGTGATATTTTGTTGAAATCCTGGAAAAAGAACTAAGGTAGCGTTTCGATTTCAGTGACCTAGAGAAATGGAAATTTTAGAGAAATTCGATGAAATTTCATTGAAATTTGAGGCCATGGTACTATCATCCCTATACAATGCAAAGCTTATTTAAGTAACATATGATCTCCCATAATGTTAGCGAGGCGAAGCCCGCTGTCCATATACAACACCTACAGGTATGTGCCTAACCACCATAAGCACCCAGCATTGCACCATACCCTACCAACAAATTGGTCTCGATGTTTGCGTGTTTTCTTGATTTATCGTGTTAGTGCATGTTTGTTTCTGCTACTTGCAATTGTGTAATATATGTTACGATTTAGGACATTCATAATATCACTAACAAACAATTTGTTAAACATGCCGTAAATATATATATGAGTGTATAATAAAGTAAATTATTAATAATTGATTATACATAAGATATAAAATTAGGTACCCAACCTAGTGCAAACCGAGGTGGGGCCTCAACAAACTCGAGACGTACGCCTCGCTTGAGTTTCCTATGGCGGACACTTCGAGACAAATTTCTTGGAAAACAACCTCGAAGTGTATGCCTCGAGACATGTTTAGTAAAACCATGCGCCTAAGTACGATCCATGATCAAAAGAAAAAAGAGGTTCCATAAAATCATACACAAACCGGTGAAGGGTTGCAGGCATGATCCTATACCTCTGCCACATTAATCCCTATGTATCAAGCTCCCTAAGTCCAACCAAAAATTCACACAAAAGAGCTACCCAAAGTAGCTCAGAACTACCTCCATCTACTAACATCACAGACAAATGCACTACCCTTCAGCATTAAAGAAACTATCAAGTTTCTGAAACGTTCTGCAACCACTAGCAATCAAACCATCAGATGAAGCAGCACGATTTGTCTCATGTCCCAGTCCATCGAGAGCAAATGACGGGTCAAGGTGAGCACTGCCAGGATCGTAGCACCTCAAATATCTACAGAGGGGAAGGAACGGACGAACAACCTAGTGTAGTTTCTACAATACCATAGTTCACCAAAGAGACCCAGGCCATTAGAAGATGCAACAACCCCCAGAACTGCAACTCCACCTACGACCACATCACTACATAATATACCTGATCAAAAGCATGCACATCCACCTTTTCTTTGCAAGATTTAAAATGCATCAACAGCCATCATAAGGGGTCCCCACACCGTACGTAATACCACCATCATGATCCAACAACAAGGTTAAATGGCAACGACTAATTATCCCCACATCTCACCACACCAGCACTAAACACCATATATTCACCCAACTACGAACAAAACTCACTCCCCCAAACAAACTTCTTTATATTACTAGTCTCCAAATAATGAACTTAATATCACTGGTTTCCAAACATAAATAATTGGGACAAGGTAAGAGACGTACCGCAGTTGCATGAATTCCAAATAGACCAGAATTGTTGTAGACACTATTGAAAGCGGAGAATGATTGAACTTGGTGGTGTACATTCAAGACATTAAGATCTGTTACATTGCATCAATTTCAGATTAGCATAGCTACTTAAATAAGGAGGCAGCTACAGACAAGTAAAGAAGGCACAAAATCAAACAGATTGATTAAATGCTTATATCCAACTTACATAGGCGAGAATGCATCCCTTTTCCAGGGCCTCCAGCTGAAAAAGAGCCTCCCCCTCCCATGAGCATCTATCATATAAATTATCAACATGAGGATCTGTGAAACTGTAAGGGTAAAATCTATCAATATATAAAATGAAATCCCTAACAGGTGTTTCTGCAACTCAAGTAATGAATGTTCCGCTGCCTTATTTCACACCAAAACTTGCATAGTAATATCCACAACTTGGCTAGGGTGTGGAAGCATTCTGGAATGCATTATACATATATGCAGATTGTGTAATGCAAAATCACCTCCAGCAATGCTCAAAAAGTCAAAATTTTGGACAAAAGTAGCAATAAGATCACATTAACAGAATACCTGGAGCACTGTCAATACAATGGCCTCCTTTTCATTACGCCACCCTCCAGGAGCTTCGAAGGCAAGGGCGACATGTGTTTGCTATTTATAGATAAAGAAAATAACAAGAATTTAAATCAGAAGTCTAGCAAAAAAAGGTGAAAAAATATATCAAGATGTTTGTAGAATCATAAGGCCCCGTTTATTATGTAGGAATAAAGGGGAGAACGGAATCACTATTCCTCTGTCGATTCCATTCATGTGTTTGTTAGATCGTATTAAGCCAGGAATAACGATTACAAAGGAAACCGAATTCCCTCATACAAGGGAATTGTCATTCCTAAGTACCCCCCTAGTAATTAGGATTACATTCCATACAAATGCTAATGAATAAATTCTTCTTCAATATTAATTAATATATCATTGTTACAAATATATAGTTATCGACATGGATACGTGTTTTTCTTTTTTTTTGAGGATATTTTTTTGAACATTGACATGGATATGATATTTTTGGACACGAATATATGGATACTAACATGGATACATATATATGTAAGCAAAAGGTCGGATAAGTTACAAATATATGAATATATGAATATTGACATGGATGGGATATTTTTGCAGATATAGATATAGATATGGTTAAATTTTTTTGGATACGGATACAAATACAGTTACAAGATATTCCACCGGATACGAATACATATATATTAAATAGGATTTTTATCAGTTGTGCCCCTCCAAGATATTGCAATATCTATTATACCACTCTCTTTTTGGGAATATCAGTTGTTACCCTGACTTCTTGTCGTTCTATCACTTGTGCTGCTCTGTTACTTTGGCCATCAATAAGTTGAACTTAACCATGATTTTTTCAAACCATGATTTGGTTAAGAGGGCTAAAACTAGAAATCAAAAGGATCACCCTCAAAATTGAAACCCACAATTAGAGATGGAGAAGACGACGAAGCATGGAGACCCATCCGGCCACATCACCCTCCAGGTTCATCGTCGCCGGTGGTCGAGGAGAATTTAACTACGAGTCACAGTCATCCTCCTCGATCCACCTCGGTCGGGGGCTACGCCTTCTTCTTCTCTGATCAAAGGCTGGGGGCCGAGGAGGGGGCCTGGGGAGCTGGGGAGGAGGTGGAGGGGAGGGTTGTGTGGTGGTGCGCATCGAACAGAGGAGGTCCAAGAGGACGGGGGAGGAGGAGGCTCTGGGTGGAGGGAAGAGGAGGACGGATGTGGAGATGGAGGCTGCAGGCGGAGGGGTGAAGAGGAGGAGGTCGGGACGGGGCGGGGGAGGCGAAGGAGGAGACAGAGGCCGGGGGTGGAGGGGGAGGCTGCGAGCAGAGGAGGGGGAAGCTACGGGTAAAGGAAGAGAATGGGGGTAGAGGAGGAGGATGTGGGCAGGGTGAGAAGGACGGGGGTGAAAGGGAAGACTGTGGGCAAAGCAGGAGCGGGAGTTTGCGGGCGGAGGAGGAGGTTGCGGGCGAATGGATGAGGAAGAGGAGGATGCTGAGGGTGGAGGAGTTTGTGGGCAGGATGGGGAGAACAGGGGCGGAGGGGGAGGCGGCGTAGGTAGAGGAGGAGGTTGCAGGAGGGGTAAGGAGGATGGGGCGAAGGGGAAGGCTGCGGGCGGGAGATGAGGAGGAGGAGGTCGAAGGCGGAGGAGGATTCTGGGGGCGGAGGAGGAGGTTGCGGGAAGGATGAGGAGGACGGGGCAGAGTGGAAGGCGTGGGGGAGGATCAGGAGGCCCAGGGGGAGCTCGAGGCAGAGGAGGCTACGCCTTCTTCTTCTCTGATCAAAGGCCGGGGGCTGAGGGGGCCTGGGGAGGAGGTGGAGGAGAGGGTTGTGTGGTGGTGTGCGTCAAACAGAGGAGGTCTGAGAGGCCGGGGGAGGAGGAGGAGGCTCTGGGTGGAGGGAAGAGGAGGACGGAGGTGGAGATGGAGGTTGCAGGCGAAGGGGTGAGGAGGAGGAGGAAGTCGGAGCGGGGGAGGGGAGGGGAAGGAGGAGACAGAGGCTGGGGGTGGAGGGGGAGGCTGCGAGCAGAGGGGGAGGGGGAAGCTACAGGTGGAGGAGAATGGGGTAGAGGAGGAGGTTGTGGGCAGGGTGAGGAGGACGGGGGTGGAAGGGGAGACTGTGAGCAGAGGAGGAGGGGGAGTTTGCGGGCGGAGGAGGAGGTTGCGGGCGAATGGATGAGGAGGAGGAGGATGCTGGGGGTGGAGGAGGAGTTTGCGGGCAGAATGGGGAGAACAGGGGCAACGTAGGTAGAGGAGGAGGTTGCAAGAGGAGTAAGGAGGATGGGGCGGAGGGGAAGGCTGTGGATGGGAGATAAGGAGGAGGAGGTCGAAGGCGAAGGTAGATTCTGGGGGTGGAGGAGGAGGTTGCGAGAAGGATGAGGAAGACGGGGAAGAGTAGAAGGCGTGGGGGAGGATCAGGGTGCCCAGGGGGAGCTCGAGGCAGAGGAGGTTGCAGGAGAGCTCGAGGCGGAGGAGGAGCAGGGGCAGAGGGGGAGGCGGGAGGGCGGAGGGAGGAGCTGGAAAGGAGGAAGAGAAGGGAGGAAGAGGAAGAAGATGAGGGAGGAGGAAGAGGATGAGGATGACTTTTTAGTCCTCTTTTTTAAATTTAATTCCATTTGTATCCTCAAAGTTAACGTCCTTTACGTTCGTTATTGACGGTCATGAACCTAAGAGGCACAAGTGATAGAATGGCAAGAAGACGGGGGCGCAACTGATATTCCCAAAAAGGGAGGCTTATAACTGAAATTGCAATATCTCAGAGGGGCACAACCGATAAAATCCATGTTAAATATATCTATTATATTGGATAAAATATATCAGATATGATTTTTTTTACGGATACTGATACGAACATGGATATGTGTTTTTTTCGGATATGGATATGGACAAGGATATGGATTTTATTCTAATATGGATATGGATATTGATGCAATTTTCAAGTTTTTTAAAATATGGATATTGATAATATTCTAGTGGATACAATAACAGACATCGATATGGGTTTCAAATTTTTTTTGGATACGGATATGGACATGGATGAGAATTTTTTGCGGAAACGGATATGAACATGGAAATGGATTTTTATTTTATTTTTTTATTTTTTGCAACTATAGATATGGATACAGATACCATCTTTAATTTTTTAGGATATAGTACGGGTTACATTTTAGCGGTTTTGTATACGGACATGGATATTTTTTATTTTTTTGTGCATACAGATACCCATGACATTTTCAGTTTTTTTTAGGATATGGATATGGATATGGTAATAAAATATTCTACCAGATACAGATATGGATATATCAAATATATCAATTGTATGGAAAAAATCAAAGTAGTTTCCATTTAAATTTGATCAAAGTAGTTTCCATTTAAATTTGATTATTGATTTCTTATATCAAAATATATCAATTATATAAAAAGATAAATTAGAGGATAGCAATTATTTTTTCTATTTAACGAAATATATCAAAAGAAGGTTATTTTCTTTCTATTATTTTCCCTTTCCAAACATAAGAAAGGAATATGTCCCAAAATAATTGTTTCAATTCCTAATATGAACCAAACAATGGAATGGAAAAACGGAGGGAAATTCCTAAGTAACGTCCCTAGAAATAATTTTTCTTCGAATAAGCCACCAAAATTTTTTTTCTCTGTATAGTGTAGAGATATCGCATAAATTGTATGCGCTATAGAATAGCGCAGCTATTCTGTGCGTTTTCTGTAGGTAACGTAGAGAAATCCTGCGATATGCAGGCATGGCCTCAAATTTCAACGAAATTCGATCGAATTTCTGTCGAATATCGATATTCAGTCGAAATCGAAATTCGACCGAAATGACCGAAATATGGGGATGCTAATACAAAAAGTGACCGAAATGACCGAAATTTCAGTCGAAATTCCACCGAAATTCCATCGAAATTCTGTTTTGGCCGATACCGAAATGGTGACCGAAACCGACATTTAAGGCCTTGTATGCAGGTAGCGCATACATTTCCTGCGATATACCCTTAAGAAGAAATAAATTACAGAGAGCGAACGAAGGGTCACTTACGCAACCCTTTGTTCGCTCTGTCTTCTGTCCGCCCGAGCCGCGAAGCCGCGAAGACATCTCCGCCCAGGCTCCTCCGTCGAGCAACATCTTCACCGCCGCGGCTGCCACAAGCTGCAGGAACGTCCCCGCACCTCCGCCCAGGTGTCCCCGCACCTCCGCCCAGGCGTCCCCGCGACCTCCGCCCAGCTTCTTCCCGTCTGCCGCTGCCTCCACTGCTTGCGAGGGTAACGGTTTTCACGTTTTTTTGTTAGGTTTCTTTATCTCTTATGCCTCCCCACGATATTGTGATTTTGTATGACCTAAGACCATGTGATTATAATATATAGGGTGTCAATGGATTCCATATTTTGTGTGTTTGAGTTGAAGAGTCATAATGAAGACTCTTGTTCTACTGTCAAGCGAAGTCTGCGATTGAGAAAATCCATGTCGTATGACGAGTTATTGGATTTGGTTTGTAAGAAGTTTTCATTGGATAGGAACACTTACAACGTGAAGATATCACAGTGTATTGGAAATGGTTCAGTGATGACGTCCATTGCAGATGATGATGATGTAGACAATATTTTTCTTTACGCTGAGACTTATGCAAAGTCGTCTCCCGTAGAGATAGTTGTAGAAACATCTTTGATTGAACTTGGAACCGAGCAGCGCGCCTTTGAACATCACAGTGTGCCCACATTTACAGATTTATCTAACGACGAGGCACCTATTATGGCACACAATGACGAGAGAACTTTTATTGGCGAGTCTCTGATGAGGGAAGTGCATCGCGTTCTGAATGATTGTCCTCCAGAGGTCACTGATGATGAGATAGAGAATGAAACCGATGAAGCTGAAGATGTCGGCCAGGATGTAACAAATGATTCCCAAATTGTCTCTTCAATACCCTTCTTCAATGTTTTAGGCGGTGACGGCCTTGCAAATTTCGAAGACAATTTTCGAAAGGAAAGTGCCATTGACAGCATTAGTGATGAACTACGAAAGGGTCGCACTTTCAAAACAAAAGATGACCTTGTTTTTTGTGTGAAAAGGTACCACATTTTCTCCCATTACAACTTCACTATTAAGGAATCGACCACATTGGTTTGGTCCATCTCGTGCGCGATGGACTCCAATGGGTGCAAGTGGTTTTTACGTGGTCATTACTGTAGATTCGATGGGATGTGGGTAATATCCAAGCTTGGTGATCCACATTCATGTATCAATCCATCCATTGGTCAAGATCATCCCCAACTTGACTGCAATTTCATGGCACGAGAAGTTATTGACTTTGTGAAGGATAGTCCAATTGTTTCGGTTTCATCTCTGAGGACCCATATCTACAAGGTGTACAAGTACTTGGTTACAAAGAAAAGGGTGTGGGATGCGAGACGAAAGGCGATTGCAATCATTTATGGTGAATGGAAGAAATCCTATGCGGAAATGCCACATCTCTTACATGCTTTGAAGGATGTCATTCCAGGAACAGAAATAGCTATTACGCATACGGTCCATCCTGATCCAAGGAAGCCACATTGTCGTAGATTTCAGCAATGTTTTTGGGCGTTTGGTCCATGTATTGAAGCGTTCAAGTATTGCAAGCCACTGATCAGCATAGACGGTACACACTTGTACGGAAAATATACACAAAAATTACTAATTGCTTGTGTGATTGATGGTGATAACCATATTGTCCCCCTCGCCTTTGTCATTGTGGACAAGGAATCTGCGCCAACTTGGAAGTGGTTTCTTTCTCTACTGCGTATCAAGGTTATTGGGATGCATCCAGGTCCCATTTGCATTATTTCAGATCGCCATCCAGGTATAAAGTCTGCAATGAATGATGTTGATGTTGACCTACTGCCACCATTTGCACATTGGCGTTTTTGTTCGCGACATGTGGCTAGCAATTTCAACACTGTTTTTAAGAACGGTTCTATGAAAAATATTGTGACTGCGGCTGCCTTACAGACATCCTCTAGGAAATTTGCATACTTCATGAGAAAATTGAGAGAATGGAATAGAGACGCAAGTAGATGGTTCGAAAGTTATGATTGTCCAAAAGAGCAGTGGACTTTGCCTTACGATGGTGGTTTTAGATTTGGTCAATCAACCACCAATCTCAGTGAGAGTTACAATGTCGTACTGAAGGATGCGCGATGTTTGCCCATTTCAGCACTTATTGAAAAAACATTCTACAATTGCATTTTGTATTTCAATAAACGCAAAGAAGAAGCTGCTGCCGCCATTGCTAATGGGAAGAAATACACCACATGGGCTTCTTCAAAACTACAAGCATGGAGTTCTTTTGCAAATGGGCACAATGTCACAGAAATACTATGTGCTCCTGATTTACTCTTTCAGGTTGTTACAGGTGCTAGACGTACACAGTACGGCATGAGAGGCCGGAAAAAATATACGGTTTTGATAAGCAAAGGCACCTGCACTTGCCAGAAATGGCAAACCTATCGGATTCCTTGTTCGCATGCAATGGTTGTTATGTCGCAAAGACGTTCTGCAGTGGACTCTTACATAGGTGAGTGGTACACTTGGGAGCACCAGTTAAAGGTATACCAAGGAAAATTTTTTCCCTTGAACGATAGGGATACATGGGTGCCTATGTCGTATCCTGAATTGAGACCGGACAAGAAATTAAAGCGGAGTAAAGGGAGACCTAAGTCCACGAGAATCCATAATGAGATGGATATTAGAGTAGCGATGCAAAAAAATACATGTGGTTTATGTGGGACTTTGGGACATAGCAAGCGCACGTGTCCAAAGAAAAATTCAGGAGCGTCTTCATCAACTACAGGACATACAGCATCTCGAAACAAAAATAGATGTGGAACATGTGGTCAGGAAGGGCATAATAAGAGAAAATGTAACGGTCACAGTAAGTTTTATATGTAACTCTTAAAAAAATTGTAACGTTTAATGCTTCTTCTATTTTTGATATTTTTTCCTGTTTACATTGTAACATATTTGTGATATATTTGTGTGTTGTAGATGGATCCAGGCCAGATTGACGCTTCTGTGCTGACACTACAGCACCGACATCGCTCACGCTGAGTTTGGGAGGGCGATGTAAGTTACGAATTTCTATTTATTTCAAAGATGGTTATTATGTTTGTTTCACTTCATATCATAATTACAGGTTTCATCATGGCTACGTTGTCGACGAAGGGAGAAGCAGGTACGACATATACCACTGGATGAGCGGATCCGCCCATTTGTTGTGCAGGCAGGTTTTGGTGGAGTTACTGAGTTGGAGTTCATAGCCCTGTACTGGCATCTTATTACTGCTTTGGTGGAGCGATGGAGGCCGGAAACGCATACATTTCATATGGCCAACGGGGAGATGTCGATTACTCTTCAGGATGTAGCTGTGTTGATGGGATTGAGAGTAGATGGCATGGCGGTGATCGATGCCACATCGACTGTAGGGAAATGGTCTGATGTTTGTGAACAGTTACTTGGTGTTCGCCCTTTGGAGAACGAGATCCAAGGCTCGAGAGTGCTAGTAAGTTGGTTGTATCAGTCATTTGCACATGTGCCAGACAATGCAGATGAGGTGACATTGATACGTCATGCCAGGGCGTACATCCTGCAGCTCCTTGGAGGTGTCTTATTCACGGACAAGAGCGGATCGTTGATATCGATTATTACATTACCGCTTTTATCCGATCTTGATGTTACTGGTACTTTCAGCTGGGGATTTGCTACTTTGGCTTATTTGTGCAGGCATCTTTGTTACGCTGCAGACATGGGAACTGAGGAGATAGGAGGTTCTGTTATCCTCTTACAGCTTTGGGCGTGGGAGCACTTTCCCCATATAGCCCCTGTCATTAGATTGAGGCCCCAATGGCACGGGCGACCGTTAGGTGTTCGGTGGAGGGCGGACTTTGAGAATAGACGGCAACCAACACACGTTGTTCGCCCATATCGTGATGCATTTGATATGCAATCGCCAGAGCAGGTATAAATTTTATTGGAAATTTAATTCTTTTCAATTATCCATAGAGTAATGTAATTCTGGTATGTGCAGGTTTTGTGGATTCCGTATGGGAGCGACATCTTGGAAGGGCTTCCACATTATTGCCTCGATGGTCAGCATGTTTGGACGTCACGTGTACGACTTATTTACTTTCACGTGGTCGAATACTACTTTCCGGACCGTGTCGTACGCCAATTCGGTGGATGCCAGAGTATTCCAGCTCCCTGCGACACTGACGAGGTGCTACATGCGATCGATCTACGGGGTAAGGTGGATATGGATTGGAGAGAGAAGCATGTTGACCACATCAATGCTTGGATGTCTCGACACGATAGAGTTCTCCACATAGACCAATCAATTGGGGTTAGCACAACTCCGGATTACATGGGTTGGTATCTCCGCATCACCAGAAGATACGTGGGGAGATTAGGTGCAATCCTAGCCTACAATGTAAGTATACATAACGCAAATATATTTCGCTTACTTGTTATTATGTAAAATCACATTTATTCCAATTTTTCAGATGTAAAGATGGGATCTTGTTATGAATTTAGGAGGAAGAGATCCTGGCCACTACCAGTATAGAGACATAGCACAAGAGACCAAGGCCGAGATGGAGCGTTCATTAGCAACTCAATTTGTAGATGCTATGATCTTGAACGAGGTATACACGCAGCAAGAGGACATCCAAGATAGAGGAAGAGGACGTGGAAGAGGTAGAGGTCGGGCTAGGGCACAACAACATGCTCATGGACGAGGTCGGGCTAGGGCTAGGGCACAACAACAAGATTTTGCACATGGCGACAACTTGGAGGAGGGACACCAGGATATGGATGACGTTCCTGACTTTGTTCTAGAGACACAGTTTGTCACACCGCCTGTTGAACCTCGAACCGGTGAGATGTCAACTCCACAAGCTCCTGCAAGGAACATTCGAGGTGAAGAAGCTCAACATGCGTATGCTACATTGACACCGCCACCTGCGCCCACCTTTGAAGAGGAAGAAGGCATTGGAAGTTCTCAACAACAAGATCTTGATCTCAGATTTGGAAGGACTGCATACCAAAGGAGGAAGAGATAGATATGTAATGTAAACAATGTAGTCTTACTTTTTTGTATTGTACCCCTCATGTACTCATTTTGGAAGCAATGAAGACTATTTATGGACGTTTATTCAAACATTCTTTAAATTTTGTACATATCTTATGGATGAAGAAGTACAGTCATTACAATTCTTGGTGTTGTTGTTATGTTCTGTCCAAGCTTGTTCCTGACTTTATTTTTTTTGGCCGCATAGCAGAGTATAACGCAGCAATTCTATGCGCTATAGGCTACCTTCCTTTATTTTTTTTGGCCGGTAGCAGAGTATAACGCAGCTATTGTCTGCGCTATAGATAGAAAACGCACACAAAGTATGCGCTAACGTAAAGCGCATAGATTAAATGTGTCTTCCTATATCGCACAGACTGTCTGCGATATGTGTACACTATTCGAAGAAAAAAAATTTTGGCTTAGTTGGAGACTAATGTTTTCCAACTACGCCTCTTAAGAATTTTTCTCTGGAAAAACGTACTCCTTTCCATTCCATTGTTAATTCCATTCTTGTCTTGATTCCATTCCATTGCAATTCCTTTCCAACCAAAGAAACGGGGCCTAAAGTACCTCAGAATCTGCTTGGCATCTGTAATCTCCTCCAACGTAAACAGACTTTGGCTCCTCTGGACGAGGAACCTTTGGAAGATCAGAAAGAAGAGGCTCTGCATAAGATATCAAGTCCTCATGTTCAACACCCGATGCTGCTAGAACTATACGTGGAGCAGAATAATGTTCCTGGAAAATAAAATACAGTAAGATTATGGAAATTAATGCCTAAGAAAAAAATACCAAATAGGTCATTTAAAATTTTAAATTAAATTAACTCACTGAAACAAACTCCTCCAGAATTGTACTGTTTAATTTGTTAATTACTGATTCAGGGGCCATGAGTGGATTTGCAAGAGCACCAGAATACCCAGCAGAATGAAGTGCTTCTAAAATCAAACCTTGTGGATTCTTAGAAATTTCATGTATCTCGGCCTTCACTTTTTCCAACTGTTAGAGGAAAATCATTTTTGAATAAGTGCCAGAATGACTAAAAATGTGTTAATTAACTGCTTAAAAGAAGAATCGGATTGCTCCTTCAGTCTTTTCTGTTGGTATTACCTGCTCTTTGACTTCCCAATCAAAGAAGATCGGATTTCTCACACAATCAATAAGAATTTCAACCATCTGTGGCGTGTAAGTTTTCAGAGCATCAAACGTATAGCCCATTTGTTCCCGAGAAGCTGATGCTGCGACACTGCCACCTATTGCTTCTACTTCCCTGACAATGCGAAGATGACTCCTATTCGTGGTTGTTTTGAAAGCCATCCTCTCTAATAGATGGGTCGCCCCCAATGACGCAGGTGTTTCATACACAGAACCACAGTCAACATACAGTCCAATAGAGGCTGCAGGATTCTGTACCCAGAAAATGTAGTTAAAAGTAAATACAGGCATTCTTTAAAAAACTCAGAAGCACATACAACTGTTCCATTCATAAAATTATATGTATGAGAACACCATATTAGATGTTTAAAAGAAGGATAAGGAGGAGGAGCAGGAGCAGCACTCACAGGCGATGTCTCAGAAGCAATCTTAACACCATTGGGAAGAGTTGTGATTTTTGTCTTGCCTGGTTCTACGTAGTCAGGCAAAGGAGGAGGTATTTCAACATTTGGGAGAGGAAAATGGAGGGAAGGAAGTGAACTAGATTTCCCCCCTGTTAGCCAGCTAAAAATTCCTCCTGATGACTTTGTCGCAACGCTGGTACTAGCAAGTCTGGTTGCAGCAGCATATATAACTCCAGCTTGTCCTAGGCGGTTCTGGAAAAGAACAGTGAAATATCAAATCACATATTCATGTGCTTCCTTCACCATACATGTTTTTCATTTGCTTAACATGATTATAGAATCTCCGGAACTCAATTGGCGAGCTAAAATAATAGAAAGTTTCCAACGGAGAGAAATGGCACAGGAAAAAACAACAAAACATTTTCCCTCTATTAAGTAGAACGGCTACATGGATTCTTTGTCTCCATTCAGATCTATCTTGGGTCAATCTTGGGCTTATATCCAAAAAGCTAAGATCCCTTCGTATGGTCTCATTCTAACACTTCTTGGGCAGTCATCGCCCTCTCTTAGCCGGCTCAACATCCCAAAACTCGCATCTCATAACTGGTGCATCAGCTAACCTTCTTTGCAAATGACCAAACCATCTTAAGTGGTTTTCTCGCATCTTATCCTCGATCAGAGCTACACGCATCAATCCAAATCCGATCTTTACGTATGTGTCCACATATCCACCTTAGCATATTCATTTCTGCTACTGTCATTCTCTGCACGTGTCTATAGTTCACAGGCCAGCATTCAGATCCATAGAGAATAGCAGGTCTCACGGCTGCTTTGTAAAATTTTCCTTTCATTTTTAAAGGAATTTTCTTATCACAGAGAACAACAGAGGTTCCTCCCCACTTTAACTAGCATGCATTTATTCTATTAGTAACATCTCCATTAATTTCTCCATCATGTTGCAAAATAGATCCCAAGTATAAAAGAATCTCTCTTTCGAATGTTATCATCACCAATTTTCACATTGATTCCTTCACCATTGCTTCCATCAAAGGTGCACTCCCTATATCCAATCTTAGCCCTATTCCATATATCCAGTCTTAGCCCTACTTATACGAAATCCTTTAGTCTCCAATGCATGTCTCCAGACCTCAAGCTTCTCATTTACTCCATCTCTAGTCTCATCAATCAACACAATATCATCCGCAAATAACATACACTAAGGTATCTCATCCTGAATGATACTTGTCAACTCGTCCATAATCAAAGTAAAAAGAAATGGATTCAAAGTTGAACCTTGATGTAGACTAATGTTGATGTCAAAATAGTCAGCCTTCCCAGACTGGATCCTTATACAAGATAAAGCCCTATCATGCATATCCTTTATGAGGTTAATGTATAGGACAGATACTTGTCTCTTCTCCAAAACTCTTCACAATATCTCCCGTGGGATAGAATCACAAGCCTTCTCCAAATCAATAAAAATCATATAGAGGTTCTTCCTTTGAGCTCTATAAATCTCCATGATTCTCCTCGGCAAATGGATGGCTTCAGCGATCTGACATGAATCCGAATTGATTTTCTTTTACTTTGGAAATTTGCCCCAACCTTCTTTCGATCACACGTTCCCAAATTTTCATAGTGTGACTCATCAGCTTGATACTTCTGTAATTTGAATAATTTTGAATGTCTCATTTGTTCTTATGAAGACGCACCACGATACTATTCCAATCTTCAGGTATTTTCTTGCTTCGTCAAATAACATTAAGGGTTCGTTTGGTTGAAGGGTTGGGCAGGGTTGGCTTGATCCAACCCGGGTTGGCCCTGCAACCAAACAGGGTTCTCCTCCTCACAGTTTACTATTCACAGGGGTACCCCTGCCCAGCCCAACCCTGTCCAACCCTGCAACCAAACGAACCCTAAATAAATTCATAAGCTAAGTCATACCACGCTTACCTAAAACTCTCCATACTTCTACAGAGATGTCATATGGTCATACACCTTTCCCAGGTAACTTCCATTGTATTCGTCTATAGTTTGCACGATTCAAGTAACTTCCACTACAAGCTAGATCACCCAAAGTGATCTCTCCATTCCTTCCCCAATGAAAAGTTTATGGAAATACTGCTTCCATCTAGTCTCTATATCCTTCTGAGTAACAAGCACGTGACCTTCATCGTCCTTAATGCATCTCCCTTGAGAAAGATCTTAGGTCTTTCTTTCTCTTGCTTCGGCCAACCTGAATATATTCTTCTGGCCCTCCTTAGGGCATGTTTGCTTACCAGGTATCCCGGGTACCCTGCCATATCCCTAGCTCCAACCATACATTCCTGGGTTGAGAATACTTGTATTGACCCTACAATTTCTTTGGTATAATGGTTTTAACCTTGTTCAAATACACTTATAACATAAAAAACATATTATAATCATTAAAAAAGTTAATATAACCCATAATCAAGGTCACATCACATTACAATTATCACTCCAACCATCCCAACCCTCCAAACAGCTACTATTTACAGGAGGATACCCCAAAGTGACAAGGGTTAGGTATCTTGAGTTCGTGCCTTTCTCGTTCTGGGAGGTCGGAACCATAGTCGGAAGATGGCGAACTTTGCCCTGATGATCAGAGGAAGAACTTTCATGCCCACCAGGTTATATAGGGTCGTCCCCGTGCTTCGACAATGCCACCACGTTTAAATCAAGACTACATAGTTCTCTGATACGCAAGGGATGTTGGCATTCTTTAGTAGTGGGTGAGGCCCATATATGACGCGTCAACATCAATTAGAGGGTGTCAGAGAGGGCCCCATAATGACGTTGTGGACTCTATCCACGAGTTCCCCTTTTCCACTGCACGCGACATCAATGCCTTCCCTCAGCTGCGGGGCTCCACCGGGGAGTCCGGCCTATAAAGAAAGAGGAAGCAGGGGCCTTGAAGGTCTTCCCTTACATGAGCATGATGCAGGTGCGGGAAGTCAGGCTGAAAGCAGAGAAGATAGGAGAACGGGCGGGGAAGGCTACTATATATGTCGGAGTGAGACCTCAGTCGAATGCTAGGATTCTCTTATTTTCTTTATTTATCGCGTTTGAATTCGTCATGCCTAGGGCTCCTAAAAGCACTGGCAATGATTCGGCCCAGCTAAAATCGTCCAGCATTAGATATTTGAAAGTGGATTTAAACGGAGTAGTGCTCTTTCTTCATTATCCGACCTTCCCCTCCCAGTCTTCGAAGGATATAGTCTCGGGGACCGACCCGGGGAAGAGGACTAGGCTTCTTGCGAGGTGCGAAGCGGAGTTCGACAGATTTGATTATATACTAGTTGCGGCTGGTGGAGCTCACTTCCACCGGTCTTCGAGAATGCCCTCTATTCCACCCCCATATATAATAGCGAATTCTCTCGCGATATATTAGGACAACTAGGGGCTTCTGACCCCGAGAGTGATTCCCGGGGTGCGAGAAGACTATAGGACGGATCGAGATCGGAATAGCGAAAGTTTCAGTCCCGCAGAAAGCTATTGAAGTCGAGCCCCGGATATATAGGCGTCTCTGCCGGATTGACCCTGAGGAAAGCTATCCTACTTCACCTTATGGTATCCCTGCTAGTAGGTAGGACTCCCAAATCAGACAGGGGTCAGGAGAAGTCCAGTTGTAGTAGCGGGGACTCATCAGTGAAAAAGAAAGAATAAAAAGAGTGAGGAATACATGGACCCGCCGGTGGGCCGGCAG
The DNA here is from genome assembly GCA_037367405.1 of Ottelia alismoides. Lineage (NCBI taxonomy): Eukaryota > Viridiplantae > Streptophyta > Magnoliopsida > Alismatales > Hydrocharitaceae > Ottelia > Ottelia alismoides. The sequence continues at coordinate 90,406 of JAZKJV010007480.1, read as the reverse complement.
GGCTACTTTCTTTGTCAGAGCTGACTAACTACTTCGCAGTCAAGGGGAAAGGACTCGATCAGACAACTTCCACTGGGAATTGCTCAGCCACTGCTAGAGCTAAGGCAAGAAAGTAGGCTACAGCGGGACAGTGGGGACAGAGGACGAGGACGAAGGACAGGGGAGGATGTCCGTTTTTGGCGATTCAAAATGTTGCAATGAAAAAATGCTCCTTTGGCTAAAGTGAGTGTTCTAGCTAACTTCATGCCCTCAATGCAAGCAGAATTCAGGCTTTTGAGGAGGAGGCGATTAAGCTCAAAATATAAAGAAAAATGGAGACCAGCGGCGAAGAAGCAGCTAGGCTACGAAGATGAACAAGAAGTGGCAAGGTCAGTCTATCCACGACGACCCAGGGTCCGGTACCACTAGGTTTGCTATACTCTCCCATTTCCATTCGTCGAAGGGGTAGGGCTTGCAGTAATCCCCCCGATCTCAAAAGGTTTATATGAAGACATAGCGCGCATCTCGCCATAATCAGTCTTGGCAAATGTCCGAAGGTGAAAGCTAAAGGAGATCTGACTCAGGCCTCTATCTCCTCTTTCTTTGACCATTCAGACTTAGTCCCCTCATTCAGACTTTGTCCCCTCAGGCTTTGGTACCTCTCTTCAGTTAGTTACCTCATCAGCTCTGACCTCCGCTGCTGCTCTTGTTAGTTACCTCTCGGAAAGGAGAAGGGCCAGTGGTGGGCATTTGGGAAAGTCGGGTCGATCGGGTGTCTTCATTCAAGCAAGGGTACAGAGGAAGAACGAACCGACGTGAGAGGCCGAAAAAGCTTCACATTTTTTATAATTGTTAAAGAATGAGGAGAATCAAAGTGAGCCTTCGCACTTCCCCTCTTTCCCATGTTAAGTGATGGGCGGCCTAGGAACCGGAGGCCTGTCGACTTCCTGTAAGCATCGGGAAAGGAAAGAAAGTATAGACTAAGCAAGCATTCCGCCCAGTAGAGCCAGCCACAAGCCTCGAGATTCTAGAAAATAGGGCTTTCAGGATTAGCAGTCCTCGACCTCTTTCAAATAGCACTGCATGCTGGCTGGGCTGCGTGCGCCCGGAACTTCCTGCGAGTGCGGCATCCGCCCCAGATAAACTACCCACCTCGTAGCGTCCCGCCCCCCCTGGAAAGCGGTTAGGCATCCGTCAGACGAAAGAGTGGTCTTTTTTTTTTTTGACAACAAGGCTCTTCGGGGGAAGCACCATCAGGTGTTCGCCCCAAAATTTTATTAATCACAAGCAGAGAAGAGAGAGAGGAAGAGGGGAAATACAGCTAGCAAGGATCGAGAGGATCCCAACCCCAGAGCACCAAAAACACGCAACTCACGCTCACAGCACTACAGCAGGAGCCAGTCACTCAAAAGCATGCCCACATGATCTAAGACATTCTCCTTGTAGAATCTTTGCCCCTTGAAAATCTTTGCGTTCCTGGCAATCCAAAGCGCCCAAATGAAAGCGAAAGGGCGAAGAAGCTCCCGCCTTGGATGATCAGCATTTGAGCGCACAGATTCCCAAAACGAATCCGCCGAGGAAACGTTAACCCAAGCGACATCGAGGTCCTCCCAGACGGAGGCAGCAGCCGCACAATCGAAGAAGAGGTGCTGTAAGGTCTCCCTAGCGCCCTCGCATAAGACACAGTCCACGGAATCCACACGTGCGAGCAGTTTGTCACACCTATCCCGAGTTAGAATCCTCCCACGCCGCAGAAGCCAAAAGAAGAAGGCCACCTTCTCCGGAAGCTTAATGCGCCACAGCCAACCAAGATCAGAGCAAAGGGGATCCCTTCCAGGATTGGAATGAAGCGAGAGAAACTTGAAAGCCCGCCTCGATGAGAAGGCGCCATCGCGCCACAGCCAGTGGTCCCTACCCGAAGAGGGTCTCGGCGCCTCTCGCAGCCGCCGCAGAAGGTTGAGAAGATCATCGAAGCGTTCATCAGAGAGACATCCCGCAAAGGAAGGGAACCAGTCTTCCCCGCCCCAAATCGAGGCCACCGACGCAATAGAATTAAGAGCAAGAGCATACAGCCGAGGAAAAGAGCTCGCGAGAGAGGCATCTCCCGCCCAAGGGTCGCTCCAAAACAAGAGGGAGGTGCCATCGCCCAAGGCCGGCCTGAACAAATGAGAGAAACGTCTAGTCGCCGAAGCAATCCCCTTCCAAAAAGGGGTTCCATACCGCATAGAGAAAGCCACCTGCCTCATGTCCACCCCTAGCGAAAGAATATTCCGCATGACGGAGGGAAAGAAGCCACCATCGTTACCCCAAAGCTTGTTAACCCATTTCAGCATTAGCGCGTCGTTGACAAGATCCAGCCTACGAATGCCGAGCCCCCCCTCGCACTTCCTTTTCGTCACCTCCTCCCAAGCCACAAGATGCAGGCCCCGCGACCGATGGCCCCTCTTTCCCCAGAGAAAACTCCGCATAAGACCTTCCAACCGCCTTCTAATCCCCACCGGCAAAGCCCAATTGGAGAGAAAGTAGATGGGAATAGAAGCAAGAACCGACCTAATGAGAACAAGACGGCCCCCACGGGACAACATAGCCGCGCTCCAGCCAGCGAGCCTTCGCTCCGCTTTGTCCAACACCCCTTTCCAATGAATCAATTTTGATTTGGTCACACCCAGCGGCATGCCCAAATAGTCGATAGGGAGAGAAACTGTGGGGCACCCCAGAAGCATGCCGCACTCCGCCGCCGCCCGATCATCCCATCCGAGAGGGACCACTTTTGATTTTGATTGATTAATCCGGAGCCCCGAAAGTTCAGAGAAGATGGACATAGTCACAGCCATCCCTTTGATCTCATCCAGACCCCCCTCGATGAAGGCTAAGGAGTCATCCGCAAATTGGAGCGTTGGGATATTGCGGTCGCCGCATTGGAAGCCCGAAGAAAGGCCACGCGAAATGACCCTATCAGCCATCCGAGGAAGCACATCAGCAGCAAGAACAAAGAGCATGGGAGCCAAAGGGCATCCCTGTCTAACACCCCTCCTAGGCTGAAAACGGCTCCCAACAAGGCGGCCATTGAGAAGCAGAGAGAATGAAGCCGTAGTGACACACCGGCGAATCCAAGAGATCCATACATTTGGGAAGCCCCGTGCCCGCAACACGGACCAGAGGAACCTCCAGTCCAGAGAATCATAAGCCTTTGCGAAGTCCACCTTCCAAAGAACTCCCCGCTTCCCATGTCTCATCCAGCTGGCAACCATCTCGGACGCAAGCGCTGTGACATCAGCGATCTGGCGACCACGAATGAACGCCACGGACGAAAGAGTGGTCTTTCAGGATTGGTCGTTGTGTGTCACCACCTCCAGAAGAGAGAGGGCTCAAAAAAGCAGGGAAGCGGCTACGCTTCTTCTTCCCCTGGTCGAACTCATTCAATCCCGTCTCTTTCCTGACGCACCAGTCCGCTATCACCTTCCTGTCATTTTCTCCTTTACCAGACCGCTAGGGGAAGTATAGAGAGTGTGAGAATCCGAGATCCTAGTCTTCGGCAAATCATCAAGAGCTAGCTTGCCCGACCTTCCGATTAATTCAAGTAGGTCAGCTCTCTATAATTCGCAGTAGGCCTGTCATTATTCAAAAAGGTTAGGATTTTCTTCTTCAGACGTGGTTATGGGAGACAGTTCGGTTCCTATCTACCGTTGGTGTTAAAGGGAGAACTGCGAGGAGCAAACCCTAGTACGAGAGGACTCGCTGACTCCGATTTTGTCCCAGTCCATTCTGATATACACCTAGATGACCGGGGATGACTACGCCCTGAGGTCAGGGAACTAGTCAAAGGTCGAATCAAAGTAGAGGAGATACCCCGAACCCCCCCAAACCAATCCACCCTGGTCAAACTTCTCCTGCAAAGCCCTCATGGCCAAGCCTGTTTTTTGAATTTATATAATCGAAGCCGGTCTAATCCCAGTTTCTGCGCTCTCTCGGAAGTCAGAAAGTCAAGAAATGGTATCGGTCTTTTCCACCTCTCTTCTTCACGGTCCTCGAAGCCGCATCGAAATCCCATACAGGAAAGAAGTCCCTCTTAGGTACCCCCAGTATTGGAGCGGGAATGTGGCTTGTTTAAAATGTCATATTGCTTAACTACCCACTCTTTACCACTACAGGCTTTGGTACCTCTCTTCAGTTAGTTACCTCATCAGCTCTGACCTCCGCTGCTGCTCAGAGTGATGCTCATCTTGCATGTCCTCCATCCGGAGAAATCCATTCATTCCCTGTTCACGAGTTGACCTTTCTTTATATGAAGAACTGACTTAGGGATTTGAGACCTTGTTCAAAATAAATGAGGGCTATTCGACTGAGTCTTCTCTTCTTTTCTGCCTTAGTCGCGTCGCCTTTCCTATTTACCTCTTCTGACTTGCGAGGGGAAGTGGCTCGACCGAGAGGTTGAGGCTATAGAGAAAGAGTTGGCGGAGCGGGAGTCAAATGTGCTCTTTCTCTTCTATTTATTCAGTCTTCACGACTATATATTCGTAGCAGGGGACCTCAGGGCGTATGGATCTGACTTCTTTAGGAAGCTTAGAGCATTTTTGTTTAGAAGCTCGCGACTCGGCCTTTTAATGACGTCTCCCTAGCCTTGCGAGCCGAAAGGGCTTTTGACGATGACGGAGATATCGAATGTGCTTCGATACTAGCACGAAAAGGCAAGGGGTAGACAGGTGATTCAGGGCTGTCCTCGAGGAGCCCTATAACTCGCATTGGCGGACTGGGCCTTGCAGACATCGCAGCTACAAGCGGCCTAGTGCTGACCAGATATTTCTTCAATAGTGAAGGTGGCAGGGGAAAGATCCCGAGCTAATTAAACATCAACGGAACCACAAGGCGGAGCTGCGGAAGCGCGCGAGCCATTTCGCTGGTTGGCTATCAGGAGCCCCGGCTATTCGAGTCATCCACTTATGGTACGGGGGCGAGAAGGTCACCTTTCCTACTCTGCTTGACGAATCACGCAATGCGCTTTCTTACGCTTTGTTTTGAAATTCTTTGATATAGTCGCGTAGCCGATTCATCATCTGAACTTCACGTAGTAGTGGTACTGATTCCGGTTCACCAAGAGGACGAAAGAGCTCAGCGTTCCCGCGTCCGTCTGTCAACTATTATAATAAATAGCACTTTCCCAGCCTAGGGTTGAGCTATCTCTTTCCCGCTGTAGCTAACCAAGAATCATCTCATCCGCGTAGCGAAGCCAGGGGAACCTATCACATGCTACTTCAATGTCCGGGTTCGGTCCTCCAAGGCCTTTCCGAGCTCTCTTCAACCTGCTCATGGCTAGATCGATCGGTTTCGGGTCAAATAGGAAGAACCCAAAGATGAAACCTGCAAAATCCTCCCGGGCAAAAAGAAAAAAGATGTCGCCGAGGAAACGAGCGTCGGGCGGCCTATCTCGCGTCTTTTTAGCGCCCTTTCTTTGAACCTTGTCAATGAGGCTCGTCGACCTCTACCTCCCGCCCCACCAATTCCAGATCATGAGCTAGCGAACACGATCTTGGTCCTTCTCTATCTCACCGGAGGACAGAGAGAAGAGCCAACGAGCCTACTCCCTCCCTCAAGAGGAGGCGGGTGCGTCAGGAAAGAGACGGGATTGAATGAGTTCAACCAGGGGAAGAAGAAGCGTAGCCGCTTCCCTGCTTTTTTGAGCCCTCTCTCTTCCGCGAAAGTCAAAAGACCTGAGGCGTCGTGGCCCGATCATCCAATTCGCTCCAACAGACAGGCATGGTTCAGTAGTCAAAGCAACTTCGTCACTTTCGTGTACCCATCGGACCACGAAGCAATCCGTCTACCTTCCGGAAAGCTCAAGTTAAGGGATTGGGCAAAACTCAACTATCTTGCATGGAGCGAGCAAGCCTAGTTGACGAAGCGAGATCAGACATTCTCAGCCGCAGGATGAGAGGAAAGATAGGACACATCAGTCAGGCTTCAAAGTGAGGCCTGGAAAAGGATCATTCAGATTCTCGAAGAATGAGGGGCAAGGGGATTGATCGAGAAAGATCTCTTGTTCTTATTCTAAGATCGTGATTTGATCCACGGTAAAAAGAATAATATGATCTTTTGATCTAATCAAAAATGGAAAGTGTTCAATTGGAATATGAAAACGTGACTGAATTGGTCTTAGTTACTCTTCGGGACGGTGAAGGGAGGAGACTCACTTCCGATAGCGGGGGAGATGATGGAAAAAGCATGTCCGAAAGAAGCCCCACTGCAAGCACGGGGGGGTCAGGGGGGAAGGAAGGGGGGGATCAAAGGGAGGGAGTGCGAAGTCCTTGTTCGGATCGTCGACCGGGTCCGAGCTTCCCAAGCTCTATGCTGTTTGGGAACTCTGCAAGGCTGCGAGGCCAGAGTGGGCTCAGCGGTCAGCCCCCAATTCGTCTGACGTGCCGGGGGGTCTTTCGCTTTTGCCAGATCTATAGAGATACTACGAGTCCTCCGTCCCTGATTCCCTCGCCGCGGCCATCTGGTTCACCGGTACTACCAAAAAGTCTCATGTCCCTCTTTCGTCTCGATCTCGGCTCTTTTGTCGGTTCAAGAGAGCAAGACATAAACAGAAAAGAAAGAAAGCCTTCTCAATGTGTAGCCCCTGCAAAAAGCTAAAGGGGCTAGAAGCAAGGAAGCGCGATGACCATCATCGGAAAGATTCTCGTCGACTTGCTCCAGTTTTTTCACCATGACGACTAGGGGGCTGGATATTAGGGGAAGGAGTTCGTGGGAATTCGAGCCGGACCTATAGATGAAAACTACGTGCTCTTCTTCCTGGACTGGCATGACAATAGTGGCCGCATTTGTCCAGCTTGCATTTACCTAGTTCTAGTTTGCGGGGAGGTAAGGGGACTTCTCTCTTCAAGGCAAATGCTCCCGTGTGCGTGGGGTATTGGTCTGATACCTTTTCTTGTGTATGCTGAAAATGGGAGGATGGAGGTTATGGACTGAGCTTTGGAATAGCAGGATGACGGAGACCACAAGTCGAATGCGAGGCAATAGCCGGTAGAAAAGAGATATTGGTTTGATGGTTAGTGACAAAAAGCCAACAAGCATTCATTATATATGAGATGTCCTTGGTTCAGACCGAAGAAGCAATGTCACTCGAAAACTATCAAACTGACTGCAATCTTTTTCTGTCCGTGAGGATCCCACCAGAGCGCCTTCTACTTCTAATAGGCCATGAACTAGATCAGAATCATTCTCAACGAATCCATAAGAAGTGATCCCATTTTTTTCATCGGGTCCGAGTGGAGACCAAAGATCTTGAGCGACCGATCCGGTACGGCTAGTGTTCTCGTCCTCGGTTCCGAGTGTATCGGTTGTGGGGAGCTAGCCCACACTAGGTCTGAGTCAGCAGAGAATCCGAATGAGTGGTTCTTCAGGTCATCCCCAGTCCTAGCTCAGCGGAGCAAGCAGCGCTACTATATATTTTCTATATTGATATTTGGGGGAGTCTCGCTAGCTGTCTCTTCACTCAGGCGCTTTCTCGGAGTCGGAGTCCCTTGCTCTGTATCTGACCTAGTGGACTGAGATACCTATCTTTCTTGATCTCAAGATGACACACACTTTTTTTCCCGCTCGCCTCTTCCAATTTCTCTTTTTGGGGAAGGTCGTTGCTCCGGATCTTGTTCTCCCGGTCTGAAAGCAGTTGGTTTCGTAGTTTGAGACCTATCATTCCTTATACAGTAAGCATGAAGTCCAAGGGACTATACAATGAGGGATTCACTCTATCCTTATCAACCAAGGACTCTTTCCCTGGCACTTTTCTCATATGTCGCACCTTCAGTCAGCCTTTTCAAGCAAACCCACATAGCTTAAACCACTCCTATTGAACTTTGTGGAATCATAGTCTGCATCATGGCTAGATCGATCGGTTTCGGGTCAAATAGGAAGAACCCAAAGATGAAACCTCTGGAAAGCGCCTACACCTAATGGCTTAAGCCGTTGTTCCCATTTCCTCGCTGACCCATCATGCGAAAGTACGTCGTTAGAGTGAGTGCGCTCGTGCTCCGCTCCTTCGACTGATTGTTCGCATCGGATTTCAGGTTCTCTATTGCACTAGCACATGGCCCCTCTGAGAATCCGACGTCCTTTCTGGAAAAAAGTCGTAGGACTATTCTAATCAATTACTACCGCTTTTTGCAAGGAACGAGGAATTTTGTGTCCCCGTGAGGGTTTGGCATATCTCTACACATTTCTCGGGGTGACCTAAATTGAGAGTCAAAGTTCTCGAAAGGATTGTGGCCCAATCCTGTCCTCGGGCATCGCAGTTCCGACCATGAAGTATATATTCGTCTTTCTGGCTTGCCGCCTGAAAGACCTGGAGTTCTCTGAGCGAGGGCTTCATTCAGCCTATAAGGGCCTTTTCGGTTTGTCTTTTTCATCGGAATTTCCGCTTCCTTCTTGCCCTCTTCTTCCCCGCCTTCTTCTACAGCTCTTTCTAGTCTTCTGGTCATCTATAGCTTTCCCCTCCCTTCTTTCCTGAGCGTCAGAACCCCCAACTTCACAGTGCAACTTTGGTGCGGATAAAGTGATCATGGAAGCAACTATGAAGTGCAAAGCTCAGGTGCTGCAACAACCTTTACCAAGTCCAAACGATTGTCGACCACCAGATCCGCTGGTCTACCCTCTTCACCCTAGCCCACAAGCACAAATCCTCGGCGCGGAATATAATCCCAAAGTACTCCAAAGACCCAGTCCAACCCAGTAACCAAACAGGCCCTTAGAGTCGAGATTTTTGTACAAAACTTCATAAGCTTTTGACTCAGCTTCACTTCTTTGCTTCCTTCTACGCTAGATAGTTTCATATGTTCTATCCTTAGACAGCTTTAAAGCATGCTCTTTTAAATTTTAGCTTCTCTTGCACCCCTTCACTCCACCACCAAGCCTCCTTTTGACATAGAGCTCCTCCCTTTAACTCGCCTAACATCTCTTTGGCTACCTTTCGGATATAAGATGCTACCACCTCCCACATCTCATTTGCACTTCCTTTACAATACCAAGATAAGTCCTATAAAATCTTTTCCCCGAAGCTCGATTGCTTAAGTTGAAGATTCCACTATCTAGTTCTAGTGATCTTGGGAACCCTCCTTTTCTTTATCAGCCCTTTTATTTGCAAATCCATGATTAGCACGCGATGTTGGGTGTCAAACTCTCTCCTGAGATTACTTTGCAGTCTTTGCAATACAACCGAACTCTTCTCCTCAATGCAAAGGAATCTATCTATGTTCTTGTCAGGTCACTCTTATAAGTAATTAAATGCTCCTCCCTCTTCTTGAAGAGAGTGCTATGAAATAATCATATGCCATTACAAAATCTAGAATGGCTTTTCCCTTTTCATTTCTATCCCTGAAATCATGGTCTCCATGAATACTAGCATACCCTGAAGTATCCTCTCCCACATATCCATTAAGATCTCCACCTAGGCAAATCATCTCTCTTTGTGGGATTCTTTGCAAAATCTTATCCAGATCCTCCCAAAAAGCTTGTTTAGTCATTTCATCTAAATCAATTTACGGTGCATAAACTGAGATGATATTCAGGATTTCTTCTTCAAGCACCAATTTTAGCAAAATAATCCGATCCCCGAATCTTTGCACCTCAACCACACAATCCTTCAAATACTTATGAACGACCACTCCAACACCGTTTCTGCCTTTATCTTTACCTGAATACCAAAGCTTAAAGCATGATTTCTCGATCTCCATTGCTTTCTCTCCAACCCATTTAGTCTCTCGAAGACATAGTATCTGAATCTTCCTTCTTTCCATCGTATATGCTATCTCCATCAATTTTCTAGTAAAAGTGTTAATATTCCAACTACCAATTTGCAACTTCCTTTGTAACTTCTTTTGGACTAACTTCTTTACTCGCATGCGTCCATCATGCGAGAACCCTTGCAAAATTTGGGTTGCATCCGAGCAGTGATGCAGCAGAACTAGCTTATTTACTCGCATGTGTTCCTCATGTGAGGACCCTTGCAAAGTTTGAACTATATCCAGGCTGCGATGTAGCGACCCTTGCCAATTTTTCATTGCATTCGGGTGATGCAACGCATCGCAAGTAGGAAACGCCCCAACGAAATCTAAATGTTTGCTTAAATCCATGTTGAAAAGATCTGACTGTCATGAGGCAACTTCCTAAATAGTATTTTTTTAAAAATACTATTTAGGAAGTTGTCTCTGACTGTTTTACGCTAGTTGTCGGCTACCTAACGCAACCATTCTCATTTACCTGAGCTTGGGACCGGCCATGATTGAGTTGCACAGGAAAAAGCATGGCTCAAAATTTTGATGAAATTCGGTGAAATTCGTGTTTCCCCAAATTGGCGAAATCGAAACCACAACACCGAACTTTGACAGGAATTCTTTGTAGTTTCATGATTTCGACCGAAATGAGCAAAATATCAGCGAAATATCGACAACATGTTGTCGATATTTTTGTTTCCCCAAGTGACTAATATACTAGTGAAATTGACATTTAAAGCATTGAAAAAAGGAAGCCAAAAGAATTGAATGCATGATATCATATAAACGGTCCAAGGTGTTCGACATTTGGAGATAGATGAGGCGACCCATAAAGGCCGATCCTCCCACAAGACAGACAAACTGGTACTCGACAGTGTTTTTATTTTTTGAAAGAAGAAAGGGAAACACGCACAAGGACTACCCCAAGATTTGAACCCTGATCCTTTGGATGGTCTTTCATGTGGTACTCGGCAGTGTTAAAGTCTTACTTTACACATAAAATAAGCAAAAAAGTATTTTACCGGATTGGCAAACAATCTCTACAACTCTCACGACCGATTATGATCTCCATTTTTTTAAAAGGATTATGATCACCGTTCAACAGTTCCCTCTCCCCTCTTGATCTTTCCCCCAATGAACCAACAAAACCATTTTCAGACTCCGAATCGATTCGGACTAAACAAATATAACCAGAAGAGACCATAGCTAACTGCAAATGCTATCGAGTCCTCGGGGGCAGAGCTTATTGACACTGTCCCTCTACACCTTCCACATGACAAAGACCACGGATGCCTCTGCTTACGTCATTTTCTGTGAAAGCCTTCTCTAACTGACGGCATCGACAGACTTACAGATCTTGGAGGTTACACCCGATCCTCCGTCGACATCCGATTCTAATTAACAATCAAGACTTTAGATTATCATTCACAATCCCCTCTTTCCCGAAAATAGACGAAGCCCGATAACATCGTCATCATCACCTCGACTTAGCAAGACAAAAAACCACAAGTCCGAACCGAATAGATGGAAATCAAACAACAACTCCAGGATCCTATTTCTACGGTACAGCGAATTCGATGGAAACCCTAGCGAACAGACCTTGAGGGCCTTGAGGTCGGAAGAGGCGAGCCTGTACATGGCACTGGATCGGAAAAAAGACCTCGAGGTGGCGGACGGCGCCTCCTGCTCCCAGACGAGACCCGGAAGAGAGGCGAGAGGCGAGTCGTGTGAGGAGAGGAGGGGGAAGTGGACTCCGGAATGGGGGACGCGAATCCTTTTATATGGGAAGATTGGCAAATGCGAGGAGAAGCGTGAGGGCCTGTTTTGTTTGGTTGGATAGGGTTGGCCCAATCCTGATTATTATTCACAAGGGTACTTCCTCCTCACAGATTATTATTCACCCACCCCAACCCAGCCCAACTCAACCCAGTCTAACCCAGCAACCAAACAGGCTCCGCTTCGTTGTTGGGCGTACTCGGATCTTCCCTAAATCACGCACGTGAGCTCCGCTACGATATCTTTCTGACCCGGTCCAAAGTATTCGATTAGGACTTATAAAAGATAGGGCATCCATCACAAGAACAAAAAGTAGTGGAGCCAAGAGGCAACACTGGTGAACTCCACGTTGCAACTAAAAGTATCCACTATTTGGTTGACCACTGATAAGGACTGTGAGGCCCGCTCTTTCTTGGATCCGGGAAACCCGTTTACATATCATTTGTAGTATCATGTTCGCTAGGGATCGCATTAAGGAACTAGAAATTAGGGAAAATTTTTTTTTCTACGAACGACATTCACATTAACTAACAATCCACAGAACTACACTATGTCACAAGTATATTGCATAAATTCCATAGCAGTTGGCATGTAACAATAGAATTTGTATTATGTACATGCATCCCAGTTATAGAAGAAGAGAAATAAAAAGCATATAATATTTTGAATGAACTATAGCATGCGTACCTGATAATTGTAACTGCAGAAGCTGATGTTCAATTCTCCCAATACAACGGTGCAGGTATTTTGCCTGCAATCCATGGAATAGGGAGAAAAGAACATCAACAAACGTTGAGTACATCTAATTTATTGATAATAACAGGATATTTAATGTCTACAAAAGAAAGCAAGTAAATTGGCTATGATAAATTAAAATCTAAAGCTACTTGCAATGAAACAGGCTTGGTTTGGTATGTAAAACTCCATTCTACTCATCCTACACTAATTACCCACATTAATCATTGATATACAACCATCATATGATCCATATTTAAGTCATTGCCTTTCTATTTGAGAATGTGAATGATGACACTATGATATGATCATTATCTCTATTAAATGCTTATAATGATGATTAATAATCTTGTGGATTGATCATAGTAAGGGTATATGATGGATCCGGGGTTTTGATTCTTTTCTTGTTGATTTTCTTAAGCTTAGTGGATAGTCTGTGGTTTTGGTCTAGGTAAGATCTCACACTATGACTCTAAGGTAGTAAGGAAGCCTTAGGGTTGGGGTGCCTCCGTAGGCATGCGGTGGAGTAAAATGCATCCTAACTAAGTTCCCAATACGTCCACTAGCTATATCTTACAACTATGGTAGTAGTTCAAGGTCTGATAAGGATCATTGTCATGATATGGTCTTTTCTTTTTGTCAGGAATTATTGGAAGAAAGTAACTAGTTCTTCGGAAACCAACTCAACTGTAACCAAGTTTCTATGTAACCAATTCAACTGTAATTCAACTTTAGACAAGCTTAATTGTAACTCAATCCAATCTCATTTGTAACTTTTCCAAATTCAATTGTAACTGATTCCGATGTAGCCATAGAGGATTCAGATGTATACACGGATGATTCGGATGTAGCATCGCCAAGTCTGCTGGCGAAAAATTAATAAAACTCAAGCGGTGAGGAAGCCTACAAAAGGCTCTTCCGTCTCGCCCTCTAATTGGAAGGCGGTCCAATAGAGGGATAGGTCTACTCCAAAACTACGCCACTGAGACGGGTGAGAGAGACTCTCTAGAAAAGTCGCTCTAAAAGAAAAACCGGCCCGACCGGTACGGGCTAACGAGCTCGAAAAACTAAAACCAAGGGTCCTCCAGCCTAGGTACCCTAAAAACAAGGGTCAGCGGAACCGGTCTTTAAAAGAAAGCCTGTGGATCCCAGAGAGGCGTAAAAACTGCGAGCGCTCGCGAGAAAACCGAGAAAAAGACTGGGATCCTAGACCCGCGCACTAAGCGGCCGCTGCCCTAACTGGGCTTCCTAATCTCCCGCCCAGCTGAGGGTCACCGCACCCTCGCACAGTCAGGCGTAGAGGTCACCATGACTGGCACTCATTATTTATCAATCATCAATGACTTGATCCTTCATTCTTTCTTAATCCTTTATGTGGTTGATTGTACAGATCTAGGTCTTTTTAATCAACGATCTTATTGATATAACTGATTCATCATTGATATCACTTATTCAACTGCCACATTCTTTCTCAAACTCTTCAATGGTTGACTTTATAAATCTAGGTATTTTGTCACTACCTATCTTTGGTGATACGTATAAATAGTAGAGTATACCTAAAAGATTAATTTATGAAGATGGTCGATCTTTGTAGTCATAGTTTATTATTTCTAGAACTTTGAGATTTTCATATATTCATTGGATCTAGATATAGAATTTTCACTTTTCCTATTTAACTCATAATTTAGTGGCTAATTGGAGCTCTTTAAACTTAACTTAGTTGGGTACCACTTACCCTTAATTTCTCCTTAATCATCATGAAATTAGTAGCCCTTCAAATGTTTGAAGTTATACTTAGTTTGTATGCTAAACCCCAAATTTCAAACTTGCCTAACCGATAATAAGATAGTTAAATATACAAAAAAAAATTTTTCCATCTTTGCCTGACTGAAATTCTGAATAAATATAGCTTAAAACTTTGTCGCATTAGCAAGTTCTATTATGATGAATTCATGGTCATGATGATAGAACCATAGGTTGGCATTATTTTATTCATTGTCAATTGACCAAATTCCCAATTGGCACATGCATCATAGGTGTTTACGGTTGCTTTAGCAATCCAGATTCTCTCGTGTACATCAATACTATAGATTTTGACTTTCGAGCTTCCGAACATGATTAGAGTTGTTTTTATACTCTTCTTGATTATTATCTGAAATTCATCAACCATGAGAATGACTTACTATTACAATTTAAGTCTTAATACTATTTGATGCAGAGAGAATGTCAAAGCAAGAGATGCAGAGATATTGTAACTATCCTTGATTTAGCAACAATGTTGATGTTTTTTTTTTTTCCTGTGAATGTAAGGGAATCATAAGAATGGAGTCAACTTCAATAACACAACTAATATATTTTGTACATTTGAACCATTTTATTGCTATAACTGGAGGCCATTGTTTTTAAAAAAAAAAAACAAGAAATATTATCATGATGAATTTACTGTTAAAAGGAAACTCCTAATAAGCATATATATTTATATATATAGGACCTTTAAAAAAAAACCAGTAGCCTAATGTATATTACATATGAAGGAAAACAGAATTCACATTCTTGTGGTTGGAATTGAACTTGCAATATGATCCATTCACATTCATCAGAACACAAATTTTGTGGAGGTCCATACTGGAACCATTTTTTTTTTATAGAATTAATGCAATATGCTCGTTAGTTGATCATGCATTTCCTCTGGTCATTTATTTAGGATTGGTTATAGATATTTTTTTTTATACTGCCAAATTTCTATGATAATGTCTTGTCTAGATTTCTGTTGATGTTGGATCTATTAGTAAGGAAATTTAGATTAACTTTTCATTTGCTTGTTAATGCCATTTATCATTCTTATGAGATAGAATGCATACTTATTCTATATGTGGTTGCATGGTGGTTTGGATGTTCAGTATTTTCTCTTGTACACTAATCGTATAGACAGAACTGAAGGAAGGCTCTTTGTATTAGTTCACACATGAAATGGAGTCATTCCTCTGCAAATTGGTAATGCCAGATCACTTACATAAAGATGAGTTGATCTTAAAATATTGGTTAATTTCCTTATAATATACTACTTATCTAATTTCATGAGAGCCATTTCATGAATTATGCATGGAAAGCAGCAAAAGATGGGTAAAGATGTACCTTTGGATCTTAATTTTGGATAGAATTGGGGTTGCACATGCTGCTATGGGTAGCAGACCCATCTTCTTTCTTGGAGAACTGTAGCAGCACCTGTTGCTATAGTAGCAGCTGCATGCAGCAACAGAAGGAGGACTGGAGCAGCTGCAGGCTCTGCTTTGGACATCTATTCAGCACAAGAAGAGGAAAGATGCTGGAACAACAATAACATGGTAGAAATAGCTACCTGTTGTGCCGTTCTATGGAAAAGAAAAAAAAGTTTGGGGATGTCTTCGACTCAGAATTGAGGAGAAGTTTTGGGGGAAAACAAATTAAAAGAACGAAGGAGGGTTTGGGTTTATATAATAAGGAGAGGAGGCTTTGTTTCTTGCCAAGTTGAGGGTATAAAGAGGCCAAGTGTAGGGAGGAAAGCCTGACGTGGAAAGAGCCAGACTTCTGCTGTCTGTTATATTTAAAAATTTTATTTTATTTCTTATTTTTATAAACAATAGCTCTATTATAGCTAGAAAACCGAAGTTGACCGAATACTCACCTCGAGTCTCGGATTTCGGCGTACAATAGCTCATTTTGACCATCTCTGAATGACGATCAAAATGAGTATAATATTCAAATACTTCGGATTGAAGATGAATCTCCGAAATTTTCGAGATATGGTTTTAATTAGTCATTAAATTTTATGATTTTAAAATATCAAACGACATCCGATCGACGAACGGTCGATTCCGTTGATCTTATTTTGTCGAATCGGATTTTTGGGTGGACTCGGTTTGTTTCGCGGTTTCCGAATTTGCATCGCGGCTTTTCACGGCGCGCGTTACGGATTGACCGATTTTTGGTCGATTTCTCCCGAACAACTTTTGATTCACGATTAATTGATCGTTTTAAGTTGTTTAGTATTGACTGATAACGTTTTTGGGTTCATTAGACCCAAAATCGGACGACTTCGGGTTTGATTGGAAACCGGATGTTACAATTATAAAAACCTCAAAGGGAGTCTCGTCCTCGAGACTCGAGTTAAGGCTATGCGGTGACTTGTTTGAATTTCATATGTCCATAAAAACCCCAAAGGGTTTTGAACCCATAAAAACCTCAAAGAGAAAACAAGTCATATATTCACATATATATAATTACAAAAGCTTGTTGTGCTTATTACACTTAGAAAAGCTGTGGATATCTTGCTCGCATGTCGGCTTCGGTCTCTCGTGTCGCTTCTTCGACGCTATGTTGGTATCACAACACCTTGACCAATGGAATCCCTTTGCTGCGAATCTTCTTCACAGCACTATCTAGTATATGTACCGGCTTCTCCTAGTATGTCAAATCTGGCTCCACGTCAAGATTCTCGTAACTGATGACGTGTCGAGGGTCATGGACATATTTCCTCAAGTTGGATATATGAAAGACATCATGTATGCCTGATGAGTCTGGAGGATTGGTTACTCGATAGGCTGTCTTACTCATACAAGTAAAAATTTCAAATAGTCAAACATAAACTTGCCATGAACACCAAATCTTTGTATTTCTCTTCATGGGAGATATACGTAGAACAACCTATCTCCTTCCTTAAACTCCAAAATTCTTCTCCGACTATCTGTAAAACTAGTCTAGCAGCTCTGTATCGTCAGAAATATTCACCTCATAAGATCAACAGTCCTCACAGACTCTTCCAAGAGATCTACAGAGTAAAGAGTCTGTTCACCTATTTCATGCTATCTGAGAGTTGCGAGGCATTTCTGTCAATATAGGACTTCAAATGGTGCCATAATAATATTGAAATGATGGCTATTGTTGTACGAGAATTCTACCAATCGACAGGTGGTCCTTCCAGGATCCTTTTCACCCAAGGGTACGTGGATGAATTAATTCCTCGTATCGGAATAATGTGTTTGTTCTGTCTGACGGTTTATGGATGGAATACAGAACGCATCTTCAGCTCTGTTTGTAGTGTTGACATGAACTGGGGCCAATAGTATTATGTAAACCTCGAGCATCTGTCAAACATTACCTCACGTGGTATACCATGAATCCTTATACATGCAATCTAGCCAACCTAAATGGAGTGTACTTCATGTTGACATGTATAAATGGGTTGACTTGGTCAATTTGTCAACGACCCAAAGCATTGTGGCCACCTAGCGTCTTCGGCAATCTGGTGAGGAAATCCATAGAGATATTCTTTCATTTGGAAATGGGAGAGACTGTAATAACCATAACTCATACTTGTTCAGCTTAAAATACTACTTATGCTCTTTCTGATCTAAGATGTACTTCAAACTTTTACGATTTGTCAAAATTTTGAAATTTACCTCGTAGAGATAGTGGTGCCCAATCTTCAAAGTGAAGATAACTATCACCAACTCCAAATCAAGGATGGGGTAATTCCGTTCATGCAGTCTCAACTGACATTATGCATAACAATCATGTAAACTTACGAACCACTCTTAAACATTCATTTGAAGCATTTGTATATACTGCATAATTTTGAGTGTCTTAAGAAAGTGTAAAAATAGGCACAATTGTTAATCTATCTTTCAATGTCCTTATAGGTCTGGTCACGCTAATTCGTCCCAATGAAAGGAACTCTCATCTGTGTCAAAATGACTCGTGGAAAGCCACTGATGAAGCGTCTATAATAACTATTTAGTTCAGGGAACCTTTGAATTCGAGTGATTGTCTTGTGTTGTTCCCATGACATGACTGCCTTGGTCTTTGTAAGATCAACTGCCATACCTACTCCAGAATGACATGCCCAAGAATTGAGACTTTGGGATAATAAGAACCCACACTTACTCAACTTGGTTTACAACTTGTATTCTTGAAGTATGTTCATAACTGTCTTTAGATCATTGTATGTGACCCCTATTTATTTCAGGAGTATATCAACACATCGTCAATGTATACAATTACAGACTCATCCAGGTATGGACGGAAATCATGTTTATTATATTTATAAAAAGTTGTAGGGCATTTGTGAGCTCAAGCGATATCACTACAAACTCGTACTGTCCATATCGAGTCTTGAATGTTACTTTTGGACTATCTGACTCTTTAATCCTCTCTTGATGGTAGCCCTGTCGAATGTTGATCTTCGAGGATACCGAAGATCCCTAGCTGATCGAACAAGTCATCAATGTGTGACAGACGATAACGATTCTTACCGTTTTTTTTTTTTTTTTCAGTTGTTTGTAATCTATGAATAATCTCATTGTTCTGTCATTCTTTCTGACAAAATGAACTGGAGCATTTCAAGGTGGAGTGTTCAGCCTTACGAAACCTACGTTAAGTAATTCTTGCGAATGCATCTTGAGTTTTCTTAAGTCGGCTAGTGCCAAGCGGCACAAAGCCATCGAGATTGGTTGTATATATGGTAGTAATGTAATTTCAAACTCAATCTTTCTCAGGTGGTAATCCTGACAAATCATTAGAGAATACACTAGGATAATCTGACACTATCGTGATGTCCTGAGCCATCGGCTCTCCATCAGATGTCTCTCGGGAAATTGCTAGATATGAATCACATTCTCGGTTTATGAGTCTCTGAGTTCTCAATACCGAGATATATTTCATTTTGGAGTCATGTAATGTACCCTTAATGGTAAACTCGGGTAAGTCGGAAATCCTGAAGACAACCGTCTTCATGAAGCAATTATCTAGGCATAATGAGCTAATAGCTAATCCACGCCCATAATCAAGCCACGCTTGTCAAGTTGTAGTAGTAGATAGTTGATGATCATCTCATGACCATTAATCAATATTGGTAACCTTCTGACTATCAGCCTTATAATAAACCACTGGTCCCCCGACCTATGGATGTGACAGGGATGATCTAGGGCATATGCCACTCTACTTACTGAAGCTAGAAACTCGAAGTTCGTCTATCGCTTCAGAATCAATTAAAACATAGAAAGGTCGGCACTAGACGTCCTGGTTCTGTATAAGGACCAATATCCGTAATTACAATAGTTGATGTTCGCGGATATTTCTATTATGCTTTTTCTCTTCTTGGGATACAATTTGGAAATAAGTTGCAATTGGTGACATCTGTGGTCATTGATTTGAATGTCATATTTCCCCTTCAGACTCGCGACAAGTCAGAGGACTGTCGCTATCTGATTATTAATGCAATCGGAACTATAATACTACGAATGTATGTAGCAGGGTACCACTGCTCTGATACCAAACTGTGAGGCCCGCTCTTTCTTGGATCCGGGAAACCCGTTTACATATCATTTGTAGTATCATGTTCGCTAGGGATCGCATTAAGGAACTAGAAATTAGGGAAAATTTTTTTTTCTACGAACGACATTCACATTAACTAACAATCCACAGAACTACACTATGTCACAAGTATATTGCATAAATTCCATAGCAGTTGGCATGTAACAATAGAATTTGTATTATGTACATGCATCCCAGTTATAGAAGAAGAGAAATAAAAAGCATATAATATTTTGAATGAACTATAGCATGCGTACCTGATAATTGTAACTGCAGAAGCTGATGTTCAATTCTCCCAATACAACGGTGCAGGTATTTTGCCTGCAATCCATGGAATAGGGAGAAAAGAACATCAACAAACGTTGAGTACATCTAATTTATTGATAATAACAGGATATTTAATGTCTACAAAAGAAAGCAAGTAAATTGGCTATGATAAATTAAAATCTAAAGCTACTTGCAATGAAACAGGCTTGGTTTGGTATGTAAAACTCCATTCTACTCATCCTACACTAATTACCCACATTAATCATTGATATACAACCATCATATGATCCATATTTAAGTCATTGCCTTTCTATTTGAGAATGTGAATGATGACACTATGATATGATCATTATCTCTATTAAATGCTTATAATGATGATTAATAATCTTGTGGATTGATCATAGTAAGGGTATATGATGGATCCGGGGTTTTGATTCTTTTCTTGTTGATTTTCTTAAGCTTAGTGGATAGTCTGTGGTTTTGGTCTAGGTAAGATCTCACACTATGACTCTAAGGTAGTAAGGAAGCCTTAGGGTTGGGGTGCCTCCGTAGGCATGCGGTGGAGTAAAATGCATCCTAACTAAGTTCCCAATACGTCCACTAGCTATATCTTACAACTATGGTAGTAGTTCAAGGTCTGATAAGGATCATTGTCATGATATGGTCTTTTCTTTTTGTCAGGAATTATTGGAAGAAAGTAACTAGTTCTTCGGAAACCAACTCAACTGTAACCAAGTTTCTATGTAACCAATTCAACTGTAATTCAACTTTAGACAAGCTTAATTGTAACTCAATCCAATCTCATTTGTAACTTTTCCAAATTCAATTGTAACTGATTCCGATGTAGCCATAGAGGATTCAGATGTATACACGGATGATTCGGATGTAGCATCGCCAAGTCTGCTGGCGAAAAATTAATAAAACTCAAGCGGTGAGGAAGCCTACAAAAGGCTCTTCCGTCTCGCCCTCTAATTGGAAGGCGGTCCAATAGAGGGATAGGTCTACTCCAAAACTACGCCACTGAGACGGGTGAGAGAGACTCTCTAGAAAAGTCGCTCTAAAAGAAAAACCGGCCCGACCGGTACGGGCTAACGAGCTCGAAAAACTAAAACCAAGGGTCCTCCAGCCTAGGTACCCTAAAAACAAGGGTCAGCGGAACCGGTCTTTAAAAGAAAGCCTGTGGATCCCAGAGAGGCGTAAAAACTGCGAGCGCTCGCGAGAAAACCGAGAAAAAGACTGGGATCCTAGACCCGCGCACTAAGCGGCCGCTGCCCTAACTGGGCTTCCTAATCTCCCGCCCAGCTGAGGGTCACCGCACCCTCGCACAGTCAGGCGTAGAGGTCACCATGACTGGCACTCATTATTTATCAATCATCAATGACTTGATCCTTCATTCTTTCTTAATCCTTTATGTGGTTGATTGTACAGATCTAGGTCTTTTTAATCAACGATCTTATTGATATAACTGATTCATCATTGATATCACTTATTCAACTGCCACATTCTTTCTCAAACTCTTCAATGGTTGACTTTATAAATCTAGGTATTTTGTCACTACCTATCTTTGGTGATACGTATAAATAGTAGAGTATACCTAAAAGATTAATTTATGAAGATGGTCGATCTTTGTAGTCATAGTTTATTATTTCTAGAACTTTGAGATTTTCATATATTCATTGGATCTAGATATAGAATTTTCACTTTTCCTATTTAACTCATAATTTAGTGGCTAATTGGAGCTCTTTAAACTTAACTTAGTTGGGTACCACTTACCCTTAATTTCTCCTTAATCATCATGAAATTAGTAGCCCTTCAAATGTTTGAAGTTATACTTAGTTTGTATGCTAAACCCCAAATTTCAAACTTGCCTAACCGATAATAAGATAGTTAAATATACAAAAAAAATTTTTTCCATCTTTGCCTGACTGAAATTCTGAATAAATATAGCTTAAAACTTTGTCGCATTAGCAAGTTCTATTATGATGAATTCATGGTCATGATGATAGAACCATAGGTTGGCATTATTTTATTCATTGTCAATTGACCAAATTCCCAATTGGCACATGCATCATAGGTGTTTACGGTTGCTTTAGCAATCCAGATTCTCTCGTGTACATCAATACTATAGATTTTGACTTTCGAGCTTCCGAACATGATTAGAGTTGTTTTTATACTCTTCTTGATTATTATCTGAAATTCATCAACCATGAGAATGACTTACTATTACAATTTAAGTCTTAATACTATTTGATGCAGAGAGAATGTCAAAGCAAGAGATGCAGAGATATTGTAACTATCCTTGATTTAGCAACAATGTTGATGTTTTTTTTTTTTCCTGTGAATGTAAGGGAATCATAAGAATGGAGTCAACTTCAATAACACAACTAATATATTTTGTACATTTGAACCATTTTATTGCTATAACTGGAGGCCATTGTTTTTTAAAAAAAAAAAACAAGAAATATTATCATGATGAATTTACTGTTAAAAGGAAACTCCTAATAAGCATATATATTTATATATATAGGACCTTTAAAAAAAAACCAGTAGCCTAATGTATATTACATATGAAGGAAAACAGAATTCACATTCTTGTGGTTGGAATTGAACTTGCAATATGATCCATTCACATTCATCAGAACACAAATTTTGTGGAGGTCCATACTGGAACCATTTTTTTTTATAGAATTAATGCAATATGCTCGTTAGTTGATCATGCATTTCCTCTGGTCATTTATTTAGGATTGGTTATAGATATTTTTTTTATACTGCCAAATTTCTATGATAATGTCTTGTCTAGATTTCTGTTGATGTTGGATCTATTAGTAAGGAAATTTAGATTAACTTTTCATTTGCTTGTTAATGCCATTTATCATTCTTATGAGATAGAATGCATACTTATTCTATATGTGGTTGCATGGTGGTTTGGATGTTCAGTATTTTCTCTTGTACACTAATCGTATAGACAGAACTGAAGGAAGGCTCTTTGTATTAGTTCACACATGAAATGGAGTCATTCCTCTGCAAATTGGTAATGCCAGATCACTTACATAAAGATGAGTTGATCTTAAAATATTGGTTAATTTCCTTATAATATACTACTTATCTAATTTCATGAGAGCCATTTCATGAATTATGCATGGAAAGCAGCAAAAGATGGGTAAAGATGTACCTTTGGATCTTAATTTTGGATAGAATTGGGGTTGCACATGCTGCTATGGGTAGCAGACCCATCTTCTTTCTTGGAGAACTGTAGCAGCACCTGTTGCTATAGTAGCAGCTGCATGCAGCAACAGAAGGAGGACTGGAGCAGCTGCAGGCTCTGCTTTGGACATCTATTCAGCACAAGAAGAGGAAAGATGCTGGAACAACAATAACATGGTAGAAATAGCTACCTGTTGTGCCGTTCTATGGAAAAGAAAAAAAAGTTTGGGGATGTCTTCGACTCAGAATTGAGGAGAAGTTTTGGGGGAAAACAAATTAAAAGAACGAAGGAGGGTTTGGGTTTATATAATAAGGAGAGGAGGCTTTGTTTCTTGCCAAGTTGAGGGTATAAAGAGGCCAAGTGTAGGGAGGAAAGCCTGACGTGGAAAGAGCCAGACTTCTGCTGTCTGTTATATTTAAAAATTTTATTTTATTTCTTATTTTTATAAACAATAGCTCTATTATAGCTAGAAAACCGAAGTTGACCGAATACTCACCTCGAGTCTCGGATTTCGGCGTACAATAGCTCATTTTGACCATCTCTGAATGACGATCAAAATGAGTATAATATTCAAATACTTCGGATTGAAGATGAATCTCCGAAATTTTCGAGATATGGTTTTAATTAGTCATTAAATTTTATGATTTTAAAATATCAAACGACATCCGATCGACGAACGGTCGATTCCGTTGATCTTATTTTGTCGAATCGGATTTTTGGGTGGACTCGGTTTGTTTCGCGGTTTCCGAATTTGCATCGCGGCTTTTCACGGCGCGCGTTACGGATTGACCGATTTTTGGTCGATTTCTCCCGAACAACTTTTGATTCACGATTAATTGATCGTTTTAAGTTGTTTAGTATTGACTGATAACGTTTTTGGGTTCATTAGACCCAAAATCGGACGACTTCGGGTTTGATTGGAAACCGGATGTTACAATTATAAAAACCTCAAAGGGAGTCTCGTCCTCGAGACTCGAGTTAAGGCTATGCGGTGACTTGTTTGAATTTCATATGTCCATAAAAACCCCAAAGGGTTTTGAACCCATAAAAACCTCAAAGAGAAAACAAGTCATATATTCACATATATATAATTACAAAAGCTTGTTGTGCTTATTACACTTAGAAAAGCTGTGGATATCTTGCTCGCATGTCGGCTTCGGTCTCTCGTGTCGCTTCTTCGACGCTATGTTGGTATCACAACACCTTGACCAATGGAATCCCTTTGCTGCGAATCTTCTTCACAGCACTATCTAGTATATGTACCGGCTTCTCCTAGTATGTCAAATCTGGCTCCACGTCAAGATTCTCGTAACTGATGACGTGTCGAGGGTCATGGACATATTTCCTCAAGTTGGATATATGAAAGACATCATGTATGCCTGATGAGTCTGGAGGATTGGTTACTCGATAGGCTGTCTTACTCATACAAGTAAAAATTTCAAATAGTCAAACATAAACTTGCCATGAACACCAAATCTTTGTATTTCTCTTCATGGGAGATATACGTAGAACAACCTATCTCCTTCCTTAAACTCCAAAATTCTTCTCCGACTATCTGTAAAACTAGTCTAGCAGCTCTGTATCGTCAGAAATATTCACCTCATAAGATCAACAGTCCTCACAGACTCTTCCAAGAGATCTACAGAGTAAAGAGTCTGTTCACCTATTTCATGCTATCTGAGAGTTGCGAGGCATTTCTGTCAATATAGGACTTCAAATGGTGCCATAATAATATTGAAATGATGGCTATTGTTGTACGAGAATTCTACCAATCGACAGGTGGTCCTTCCAGGATCCTTTTCACCCAAGGGTACGTGGATGAATTAATTCCTCGTATCGGAATAATGTGTTTGTTCTGTCTGACGGTTTATGGATGGAATACAGAACGCATCTTCAGCTCTGTTTGTAGTGTTGACATGAACTGGGGCCAATAGTATTATGTAAACCTCGAGCATCTGTCAAACATTACCTCACGTGGTATACCATGAATCCTTATACATGCAATCTAGCCAACCTAAATGGAGTGTACTTCATGTTGACATGTATAAATGGGTTGACTTGGTCAATTTGTCAACGACCCAAAGCATTGTGGCCACCTAGCGTCTTCGGCAATCTGGTGAGGAAATCCATAGAGATATTCTTTCATTTGGAAATGGGAGAGACTGTAATAACCATAACTCATACTTGTTCAGCTTAAAATACTACTTATGCTCTTTCTGATCTAAGATGTACTTCAAACTTTTACGATTTGTCAAAATTTTGAAATTTACCTCGTAGAGATAGTGGTGCCCAATCTTCAAAGTGAAGATAACTATCACCAACTCCAAATCAAGGATGGGGTAATTCCGTTCATGCAGTCTCAACTGATATTATGCATAACAATCATGTAAACTTACGAACCACTCTTAAACATTCATTTGAAGCATTTGTATATACTGCATAATTTTGAGTGTCTTAAGAAAGTGTAAAAATAGGCACAATTGTTAATCTATCTTTCAATGTCCTTATAGGTCTGGTCACGCTAATTCGTCCCAATGAAAGGAACTCTCATCTGTGTCAAAATGACTCGTGGAAAGCCACTGATGAAGCGTCTATAATAACTATTTAGTTCAGGGAACCTTTGAATTCGAGTGATTGTCTTGTGTTGTTCCCATGACATGACTGCCTTGGTCTTTGTAAGATCAACTGCCATACCTACTCCAGAATGACATGCCCAAGAATTGAGACTTTGGGATAATAAGAACCCACACTTACTCAACTTGGTTTACAACTTGTATTCTTGAAGTATGTTCATAACTGTCTTTAGATCATTGTATGTGACCCCTATTTATTTCAGGAGTATATCAACACATCGTCAATGTATACAATTACAGACTCATCCAGGTATGGACGGAAATCATGTTTATTATATTTATAAAAAGTTGTAGGGCATTTGTGAGCTCAAGCGATATCACTACAAACTCGTACTGTCCATATCGAGTCTTGAATGTTACTTTTGGACTATCTGACTCTTTAATCCTCTCTTGATGGTAGCCCTGTCGAATGTTGATCTTCGAGGATACCGAAGATCCCTAGCTGATCGAACAAGTCATCAATGTGTGACAGACGATAACGATTCTTACCGTTTTTTTTTTTTTTTTTCAGTTGTTTGTAATCTATGAATAATCTCATTGTTCTGTCATTCTTTCTGACAAAATGAACTGGAGCATTTCAAGGTGGAGTGTTCAGCCTTACGAAACCTACGTTAAGTAATTCTTGCGAATGCATCTTGAGTTTTCTTAAGTCGGCTAGTGCCAAGCGGCACAAAGCCATCGAGATTGGTTGTATATATGGTAGTAATGTAATTTCAAACTCAATCTTTCTCAGGTGGTAATCCTGACAAATCATTAGAGAATACACTAGGATAATCTGACACTATCGTGATGTCCTGAGCCATCGGCTCTCCATCAGATGTCTCTCGGGAAATTGCTAGATATGAATCACATTCTCGGTTTATGAGTCTCTGAGTTCTCAATACCGAGATATATTTCATTTTGGAGTCATGTAATGTACCCTTAATGGTAAACTCGGGTAAGTCGGAAATCCTGAAGACAACCGTCTTCATGAAGCAATTATCTAGGCATAATGAGCTAATAGCTAATCCACGCCCATAATCAAGCCACGCTTGTCAAGTTGTAGTAGTAGATAGTTGATGATCATCTCATGACCATTAATCAATATTGGTAACCTTCTGACTATCAGCCTTATAATAAACCACTGGTCCCCCGACCTATGGATGTGACAGGGATGATCTAGGGCATATGCCACTCTACTTACTGAAGCTAGAAACTCGAAGTTCGTCTATCGCTTCAGAATCAATTAAAACATAGAAAGGTCGGCACTAGACGTCCTGGTTCTGTATAAGGACCAATATCCGTAATTACAATAGTTGATGTTCGCGGATATTTCTATTATGCTTTTTCTCTTCTTGGGATACAATTTGGAAATAAGTTGCAATTGGTGACATCTGTGGTCATTGATTTGAATGTCATATTTCCCCTTCAGACTCGCGACAAGTCAGAGGACTGTCGCTATCTGATTATTAATGCAATCGGAACTATAATACTACGAATGTATGTAGCAGGGTACCACTGCTCTGATACCAAACTGTGAGGCCCGCTCTTTCTTGGATCCGGGAAACCCGTTTACATATCATTTGTAGTATCATGTTCGCTAGGGATCGCATTAAGGAACTAGAAATTAGGGAAAATTTTTTTTTCTACGAACGACATTCACATTAACTAACAATCCACAGAACTACACTATGTCACAAGTATATTGCATAAATTCCATAGCAGTTGGCATGTAACAATAGAATTTGTATTATGTACATGCATCCCAGTTATAGAAGAAGAGAAATAAAAAGCATATAATATTTTGAATGAACTATAGCATGCGTACCTGATAATTGTAACTGCAGAAGCTGATGTTCAATTCTCCCAATACAACGGTGCAGGTATTTTGCCTGCAATCCATGGAATAGGGAGAAAAGAACATCAACAAACGTTGAGTACATCTAATTTATTGATAATAACAGGATATTTAATGTCTACAAAAGAAAGCAAGTAAATTGGCTATGATAAATTAAAATCTAAAGCTACTTGCAATGAAACAGGCTTGGTTTGGTATGTAAAACTCCATTCTACTCATCCTACACTAATTACCCACATTAATCATTGATATACAACCATCATATGATCCATATTTAAGTCATTGCCTTTCTATTTGAGAATGTGAATGATGACACTATGATATGATCATTATCTCTATTAAATGCTTATAATGATGATTAATAATCTTGTGGATTGATCATAGTAAGGGTATATGATGGATCCGGGGTTTTGATTCTTTTCTTGTTGATTTTCTTAAGCTTAGTGGATAGTCTGTGGTTTTGGTCTAGGTAAGATCTCACACTATGACTCTAAGGTAGTAAGGAAGCCTTAGGGTTGGGGTGCCTCCGTAGGCATGCGGTGGAGTAAAATGCATCCTAACTAAGTTCCCAATACGTCCACTAGCTATATCTTACAACTATGGTAGTAGTTCAAGGTCTGATAAGGATCATTGTCATGATATGGTCTTTTCTTTTTGTCAGGAATTATTGGAAGAAAGTAACTAGTTCTTCGGAAACCAACTCAACTGTAACCAAGTTTCTATGTAACCAATTCAACTGTAATTCAACTTTAGACAAGCTTAATTGTAACTCAATCCAATCTCATTTGTAACTTTTCCAAATTCAATTGTAACTGATTCCGATGTAGCCATAGAGGATTCAGATGTATACACGGATGATTCGGATGTAGCATCGCCAAGTCTGCTGGCGAAAAATTAATAAAACTCAAGCGGTGAGGAAGCCTACAAAAGGCTCTTCCGTCTCGCCCTCTAATTGGAAGGCGGTCCAATAGAGGGATAGGTCTACTCCAAAACTACGCCACTGAGACGGGTGAGAGAGACTCTCTAGAAAAGTCGCTCTAAAAGAAAAACCGGCCCGACCGGTACGGGCTAACGAGCTCGAAAAACTAAAACCAAGGGTCCTCCAGCCTAGGTACCCTAAAAACAAGGGTCAGCGGAACCGGTCTTTAAAAGAAAGCCTGTGGATCCCAGAGAGGCGTAAAAACTGCGAGCGCTCGCGAGAAAACCGAGAAAAAGACTGGGATCCTAGACCCGCGCACTAAGCGGCCGCTGCCCTAACTGGGCTTCCTAATCTCCCGCCCAGCTGAGGGTCACCGCACCCTCGCACAGTCAGGCGTAGAGGTCACCATGACTGGCACTCATTATTTATCAATCATCAATGACTTGATCCTTCATTCTTTCTTAATCCTTTATGTGGTTGATTGTACAGATCTAGGTCTTTTTAATCAACGATCTTATTGATATAACTGATTCATCATTGATATCACTTATTCAACTGCCACATTCTTTCTCAAACTCTTCAATGGTTGACTTTATAAATCTAGGTATTTTGTCACTACCTATCTTTGGTGATACGTATAAATAGTAGAGTATACCTAAAAGATTAATTTATGAAGATGGTCGATCTTTGTAGTCATAGTTTATTATTTCTAGAACTTTGAGATTTTCATATATTCATTGGATCTAGATATAGAATTTTCACTTTTCCTATTTAACTCATAATTTAGTGGCTAATTGGAGCTCTTTAAACTTAACTTAGTTGGGTACCACTTACCCTTAATTTCTCCTTAATCATCATGAAATTAGTAGCCCTTCAAATGTTTGAAGTTATACTTAGTTTGTATGCTAAACCCCAAATTTCAAACTTGCCTAACCGATAATAAGATAGTTAAATATACAAAAAAAATTTTTTCCATCTTTGCCTGACTGAAATTCTGAATAAATATAGCTTAAAACTTTGTCGCATTAGCAAGTTCTATTATGATGAATTCATGGTCATGATGATAGAACCATAGGTTGGCATTATTTTATTCATTGTCAATTGACCAAATTCCCAATTGGCACATGCATCATAGGTGTTTACGGTTGCTTTAGCAATCCAGATTCTCTCGTGTACATCAATACTATAGATTTTGACTTTCGAGCTTCCGAACATGATTAGAGTTGTTTTTATACTCTTCTTGATTATTATCTGAAATTCATCAACCATGAGAATGACTTACTATTACAATTTAAGTCTTAATACTATTTGATGCAGAGAGAATGTCAAAGCAAGAGATGCAGAGATATTGTAACTATCCTTGATTTAGCAACAATGTTGATGTTTTTTTTTTTTTCCTGTGAATGTAAGGGAATCATAAGAATGGAGTCAACTTCAATAACACAACTAATATATTTTGTACATTTGAACCATTTTATTGCTATAACTGGAGGCCATTGTTTTTAAAAAAAAAAAACAAGAAATATTATCATGATGAATTTACTGTTAAAAGGAAACTCCTAATAAGCATATATATTTATATATATAGGACCTTTAAAAAAAAACCAGTAGCCTAATGTATATTACATATGAAGGAAAACAGAATTCACATTCTTGTGGTTGGAATTGAACTTGCAATATGATCCATTCACATTCATCAGAACACAAATTTTGTGGAGGTCCATACTGGAACCATTTTTTTTTTATAGAATTAATGCAATATGCTCGTTAGTTGATCATGCATTTCCTCTGGTCATTTATTTAGGATTGGTTATAGATATTTTTTTTTATACTGCCAAATTTCTATGATAATGTCTTGTCTAGATTTCTGTTGATGTTGGATCTATTAGTAAGGAAATTTAGATTAACTTTTCATTTGCTTGTTAATGCCATTTATCATTCTTATGAGATAGAATGCATACTTATTCTATATGTGGTTGCATGGTGGTTTGGATGTTCAGTATTTTCTCTTGTACACTAATCGTATAGACAGAACTGAAGGAAGGCTCTTTGTATTAGTTCACACATGAAATGGAGTCATTCCTCTGCAAATTGGTAATGCCAGATCACTTACATAAAGATGAGTTGATCTTAAAATATTGGTTAATTTCCTTATAATATACTACTTATCTAATTTCATGAGAGCCATTTCATGAATTATGCATGGAAAGCAGCAAAAGATGGGTAAAGATGTACCTTTGGATCTTAATTTTGGATAGAATTGGGGTTGCACATGCTGCTATGGGTAGCAGACCCATCTTCTTTCTTGGAGAACTGTAGCAGCACCTGTTGCTATAGTAGCAGCTGCATGCAGCAACAGAAGGAGGACTGGAGCAGCTGCAGGCTCTGCTTTGGACATCTATTCAGCACAAGAAGAGGAAAGATGCTGGAACAACAATAACATGGTAGAAATAGCTACCTGTTGTGCCGTTCTATGGAAAAGAAAAAAAAGTTTGGGGATGTCTTCGACTCAGAATTGAGGAGAAGTTTTGGGGGAAAACAAATTAAAAGAACGAAGGAGGGTTTGGGTTTATATAATAAGGAGAGGAGGCTTTGTTTCTTGCCAAGTTGAGGGTATAAAGAGGCCAAGTGTAGGGAGGAAAGCCTGACGTGGAAAGAGCCAGACTTCTGCTGTCTGTTATATTTAAAAATTTTATTTTATTTCTTATTTTTATAAACAATAGCTCTATTATAGCTAGAAAACCGAAGTTGACCGAATACTCACCTCGAGTCTCGGATTTCGGCGTACAATAGCTCATTTTGACCATCTCTGAATGACGATCAAAATGAGTATAATATTCAAATACTTCGGATTGAAGATGAATCTCCGAAATTTTCGAGATATGGTTTTAATTAGTCATTAAATTTTATGATTTTAAAATATCAAACGACATCCGATCGACGAACGGTCGATTCCGTTGATCTTATTTTGTCGAATCGGATTTTTGGGTGGACTCGGTTTGTTTCGCGGTTTCCGAATTTGCATCGCGGCTTTTCACGGCGCGCGTTACGGATTGACCGATTTTTGGTCGATTTCTCCCGAACAACTTTTGATTCACGATTAATTGATCGTTTTAAGTTGTTTAGTATTGACTGATAACGTTTTTGGGTTCATTAGACCCAAAATCGGACGACTTCGGGTTTGATTGGAAACCGGATGTTACAAGGACAGCGCATGAAACGGTAGTTACACACCTCTTCATCTACAAGATCCATCTGTCTGGGAAGCCCCGTCAGAATAGAGAAGCCCATATGAAATGCTAATTCACACATTCATATATCTTTGAAAAATCAACCTTCCACAAGACTCCCTTTGTGTTCCTCCTATGTCAATCCGCAATGCTCTCCGAAGCCACGACAACGATGTCCATGAGCTATTTACTGGGCAAAAAAGCGCTTTGGTAAGGTGAGATGATTCTGCTAGAATTCCCCTCAAACGATTTGCCAAGACCTTTGCTACAATTAATTAAATTGCATTGAACAAAGCAATCGGTCTGAAGTCCTCCATCCTTATCGACAATTTCTTCTTAGGTAGTAAGAAAATAAAAGATCTGTTAAGCCGACCAAAATCATAGTTTCCAGCTGCAAACTCCACAACCATCGCCAATACCTCTTTAGATACCAGCTCCCAAAATTCCCTAAAAAAGAACACCGGGAACCCATCCGAGCTTGGGCATCCGTCATAGTTCAAAGCAAAGACTGCCTCGCAAATCTCATGCAGCTCGAACGACCTCATCAACAAATCCACCTCACCGTCAAATATGCTCTCCACCCCCATGCCCAATCACCTCGAACCACAATGTGGTAGGCATCTGCTCATGCTTTTGAAATAGCTCGTGTCATCTCTAGCAACTACATCCTCCCCATGAAACTCCTCGCCACCAACTTCGATCGAGTGGATTAAGTTCCTCCTCCTCCCATTTACCACCACATGAAAGAATTGCTCGTAAAAAGTTAAGCAAAGTTCCTCATGCGATTATTTCTTCAATTACATAGGCAAAGCGAAACGAGGACATAATGCATGCATGAGTAAGGATATAACACGTGCAAAGGCAAGGATGCATTCAAGTGTCCATAATTTCTTTTAAAATCAACTATGATATTTTACTCTTAATACCCATATCAACATTTCCAAACACATAGTAACTTCTGTAATCTTCGAAATCACGTAGGATGAACCTGAATACAAATATATTCATATCCATTCATATCCGCATTCGTCACATAGAGGATATGGATGTCATTTCCTCGTGTCTGTCGAATATGAATGCGAATACGAATGCAAATATTCAGCATTCGTCGAATACAAATACGAATATAATGTCCTCAATTTTGACGAATACAAATATGAATACGAAAGTTTAACATTTCGAGGATACGAATACGAATATTCTTTTTTTGAAGGATAAGAATATGAAAATTAAAAAAATATTAAGATTATGTGCATTAGGAATTTCTATAATATGAATAATAAATGAAATAAGATATCCTCTTTATCATCTCCAGATTTATACATCATCATCGCAACAAGCTGATAATTTTTTTGATGATGCTCTTGAAATATGAAATTTTACAAATGAAAATAAGATTAGTCTAGTAATGTATTTATGGACAACTTGTAAAATGTTTGTTCAAATATTTTTGTATATGTGGATAATTTTATAGTTTTATTTTTGGGAAAATCACTATTATTAAACTTTAAAAAAATGATGAAATTTTGTAATTTATTTACTTCATGTTGCACATCATAAAGCTTTTAGTAATAAACAATGACAAAGGAAGTTGTAATTATTATAAGAAAAAGTGAACTGGTAACTAATGAGATCTGTTAAATAGTAAATAATAGTCATTTGGTTGTAAATAAATACAGAGATCCTTATAAATTAAAGGGAAAATGTATTTTTTTAATATTTATAAAAACAATATATTTGAAATAAACGATAGCACTGGGACATGCGGTTTTTTATGATAAAACAATCTTATTTGGTAGCGAATATGTGACTGTGGCAGTAGAAGTACCGTGCAGTTGTAATTTTTCATGACCCGTTATGTTTCTTTAATTTGCTACTTGTAATCATCAAATATCTCATTATGTTGAAATAATATACAACTTGTAAAAGACCTGCAAATCCAATATCAAGACCAATAAAATCTAACCCAAAAAATTAGCAAGTGCCCAGCATATCGTGTATTATAAATAAAGTATAAAAGTATAAAACATGTAATACAAGACAAATAAAAAATAAAAAATACCCAAATGCAAATAACTTGTATTTAGTCAAAAAAAACTTTTATCTTTCTCTTTGGACTAAATTAATCTTTTTTAAGATCTTTTTTACATTTTTATTTTTTTATTTTTTGAAATTCAGTCATTTTCCATTTCTTTTTTATTTTACAAAATTATCCATCCATTGAATATTGTGGTGGTGTCATGTGGTGCCGCCACAATCCTCTTTAACCTCTCATAGACCCATTCAACCCATGATTTGTCTGTCTGAGAATTCACCTTCCATACCTTGGCTTGACCTCGTCGCTTGTCCATTCAACCTCCCACCATGCACGATCGACTCTCCACACGATCAATTAACAACATCCACCTCTCAACCGCTCGCCTCTGGCTCTCCAAACCTTTTGGGCAATCACCCAACTTTTTTATCACCACACACCTAAAGGAAGCTTGTCCTTGGAGCTATTTGAGCTCGATTCACCGATGATAGTTGCTTGAATTTAGCCTTCTACCTCTGTCACTTGTCGAGGCGATTGATGGAGCTCCTTTAAGCTTCGCCTACAAGTGCAAACACTCATTTTCTAGCTTCGATTTCTACACCTTTTTGGTGTGTTTTTTCCTCCTTTACGATGAATTCCATTTTTATTCCAAATTTTGTATGTATTTAATCATCCAATTTCTCCCTTTGTCATTCCTTGCCGATTTCAAATGACGCCAACTAATCACGATTGTTTCTCCAACCTCCAGCCACTGCTAACCCTCTTATTTCTCTTGTTGGGAAGAGGATTGGACTCTTTCCATTCCCATACCAAAATCTCTTGCTCACCCATTCTCCTATCATTCAAACCTTTGCGCGCAAACTATAATGATGTATGCTATGAATCTTTGAGCTTCTTGGTCTTAGTAAGGACCGAAGCGAACCTCGATTTGTGTTTAATCGCATTGCTATTCATTTCTCATGTTTATATTACAACATATCTGATTCCAAGGTGAATCAAGGCATGTTTTGCACTTGTTTGTGATTCTTAAGCGATGCACTTTAGCCCCTAATCATCTAGGAGGTTGAAATAAAATCTTCAGATGTAGGTTCCCTCGAGGATCTTTTTGTGATTCTTCT
The DNA here is from genome assembly GCA_037367405.1 of Ottelia alismoides. Classification (NCBI taxonomy): domain Eukaryota; kingdom Viridiplantae; phylum Streptophyta; class Magnoliopsida; order Alismatales; family Hydrocharitaceae; genus Ottelia; species Ottelia alismoides. Next base: position 55,558 of record JAZKJV010007480.1, on the reverse strand, counting down.
GTTTTTGTTTATTCGTATTTTGGTCTTCCTATTTATTTTTGCATTTTCGACCCTTTGAACATTGATCTTCAACCTCAAAATTCTACTGTGGATTGCCTCTTCATAGTTCTAATTTCTAACCATTTTTGCATATTTGATTTTAATAATTTTGTGAAGATTTATGCTTGAAAATTATTTTTATTTCCTTATAAAGGTTAATTCACTTAGGATTTTGTATAACTTGTGCTCTTTTTAACTTTCAAATATCAGTTATGCTCCTTTTTTGTAATATATGTTGTGCTCCTGACTTCTTACAAAATTCACAGTTTAGTTGTTTTGTAATATTAGTTATGCCTCTACTTTACCTTAACGGAAGGATGGAATTGAGAATTTTGTAAGACGTCGGGGCAAAAATGATATTACAAAAAATAAGGGACATAATTGCTATTGTACAAGTTAAGAAGGGCATAAATTATATAAATTTGTGTATTTAATTAAATTAAGAAACGTAGTTTAATGTCCTCTATTTTATGGCATAAATTCGTGAGTCAATTTGCTTATATGTATCTATAATAATTGCTTTTTATTGACTTAGATAGGTATAGTTTATAATAATTTGCCCAACCAAAATTTGTTCTCCACGATGTCACATACATCATAATTTTGGCCACACGATTATTCATGTTTGCGATAATTTAAAATTGAAAAACCTAAAACAATGCATTTCTGTTTACTAATAATTCTACCTCATTGCAACCAAACAAACCCCAATGGTCATTTAGTCATTGGCATGCATATGCTTGGTTAAAGTTGTCTTAAAAAAGGGCATAGATCTTTTTGGCATCCATATTTAACTAAATTAATATCATTGGTCGATAGCAACATTGAAAAGAATTTGATTGATATGAAACACATGGGTATTAGATAATTTATGGGTGTGTGTATAAAGTTGTATCTATCTCCTTCTAACTAGTGTATATAAAAGTGTGAAGCCTAGAACACTCATCATGAATGGGGCTATCCAGTCCTAACTACTTGATTGGAAGGAAAAAACAAGGACCAACATTCACTTAAAATCTTGGAATAGGAGGCTAGGACTCCATTAGCTCTCACATATAGACAAAAGATATTGGCTATATACTTCTTGAGATGAAAGTAGCCCCACAAGCCCTTAGGCCCCGTTTGTTATGCAGGAATAGAGAGGAGAATGGAATCACCATTCTCCTGCCGATTCCATTCCTGTGTTTGTTAGACCATATTAAGGCAGGAATAACGATTACAAAGGAAATCCGATTCCCTCATATGTGGGAATCACCATTCCTAGGTACCCCCCTAGGAATTGCGATTCCATTCCTTAGAAATACTAATGAAGCTTATTCAATATTTTTTAATTAGTATATCATTGTTACAAATATATGGTTATCGACATGGATATATGTTTTTCTTTTTTGGATATTTCTCTGGACACTGACATGGATATGATTTTTTTGGACATGGATATATGGACACTAATATGGATACAAATATATGGACACAAAAGATCAGATAAGTTACAAATATATGTACATATGGATACTGACATGGATATGTGATATTTTTTTGGATACGAATATAAATACAGTTCAATTTTTTTTTGGATACGGATATGGATATGGTTACAAGATATTCCAGTGGATAGGAATAAATATAAATTAAATATATCTATTACATCTATAAAATATATGAGATATGATTTTTTACGGATATGGATACGAACATAGATATATTTTTTTTTCATATATGGATATGGATAGGGATATAGGATTTTTTTCTAATATGGATATGGATAAGGATGCAATTTTCATTTTTTTCTGATATATGGATATTGATTATATTTTAACGAATAGATATACGGACATGGATATGGGTATTTTTTTTGCGTATACAGATATGGACATGGATGAGGATTTGGGGGGAGAGACATATATGGATATGGAAATGGATTTTTATTTTTTTGCAGCAATAGATATGGATACATATATTATCTTTAGTTTTTTTTAGGATATGGATATGGGTTACATTTTAGTGGATACATATACGGAAATGGATATATATTTTCATTTTTTTGCGAATATGGACTCCCATAGCATTTTCATTTTTTAGGATATGGATACAGATATAGTAATAAACCTTTTTAGCAGATACGGATATGGATATATCAAATATAACAATATGAGAAAAAATCAAAGTAGTTTTCATTTAAATTTTACTATTGACTCCTTATATGAAATATATCAATTATATGAAAAATAAGTTGGAGGATACCGATTATTTTTTCTTCTTAATGAAATATATCAAAGAAATGCTATTTTCTTTCTATTCTTTTCCCTTTCCAAACATAAGAAAGAATGTGTCTCATAATAACATTTGCAATTCCTAATATGAACCAAACAATGGAATGGAAAAACTTATTCATTTCCATTCCATTGTTAATTCCATTCTTGTCTTGATTCCATTGCATTATAATTCCTTTCCAATCAAACAAACGGGGCCTTATGAAAAGGTAGACATCCTTCATTGCCTCTTAGGAGAAGATTTATGACTTGGTTGAACACAAAAACTCCCAACTACATGAGAGATTTTCTTCTTTAGTGGTCTCATGATGAACTGTCTAACCCTATTGATAAGTACTCCTCAGCCTACTAATTCTTGGTAGGCTTCCCAACTTCTCAATGCAAAAGGTCCATCCCCAAGAGAATTAAAGTCTTTACTAGAAGTGATAGGGATAAAGTGATCGGCCGCTCACTCCCAGACCCTAGAGGCCACAAGATCGTTACCATTCAAAAAGTAGAAAACTGATCTTGAGACCTTTGGAACTCAAACGATTTTCAATCACAACTTTGGAACGAAGGATATTAAAATGGGAGATTTTAAATGAGGTGGAAAAGTAAAGAGAACAGTTCACTTGAAGGGAGAGTGGCAAAGATGCGAAAAGTCTGCACATAACAAACATCAGATTTTACTGAGACTGATAACAAAAATTCAATCGCCTTCCCTTCCTCCCATGCAATGTATTACCAAACTTGAACTCCTTGTGATGAACAAGAGATGTTAGGATTTTAAAGTAACACATGTTAAATTCTTGGGAAAAACGGAAATCAATCGAGCAAAGACAGCAGCCAGCTGCAAAGGATGCCAATCAACAGGGAACACAGCAGCGTACTCATAAGCTCATCTAGGGATACATCTGCTACAACTCCTACTTAAGAATGCAAAGGTAAACACAAAATTGTTGAAATTGGCAGGTAATCCACCAAGAGTTTTAAAGTCACTACCAATTCATTTTTTCACATGGCCAGTAACCCCAAACTGCCGAACCTTCCGTGCAACCTCAACAATCTCTTCCATTCTTTCGTTGACGACCTGATTCAGCTGTTGTTCCTGGGCCTCTCTGTTGCTATCCACATTGCCATTTGATTCCAGACAGGCTTGCTGTCCTTCATCGTCGGACCGGAATATAGCAAATGTCATGTCCTGTCCAAATTCATTTGGGAGTTCAACCAGGTGCTTTCCATTTGATCCTGCACTTTTGTCCAGATAATCATATTTCAAGCCATCAGAAATGCATGCCCGGAAGTCCTCTTTACACTTGGGATTTCCGCCATCAAGCTTCAAGTACACAAGGACATCCCAACACCTGAGAAATTGTTTTTTATTTATCTTCAGGTTCTCGCGAGCAGTTTCAATCGCATCCAAGGGTGGATAAAGCTGGAATTTTCTCTTTTTCTTGGCTAAATGCCCTTCCTTGAGGTAGGAAACAACTTCATTTAGTGCGGGCTTTATTGGTTCAAAAGCAAGCAAGCGAGAAGTGTCAACACATGCACGCAGATATTGGAGGTAGTCAGAGGGCTCTTCAGAAGTCACATCATAAGCATTTTCAGATGTCGCAATGGAATTGATAGTTTCCAGGAGGCGACGACCATGGCCATTCCCTTGGTATGGAGGCAATACCAATATCTGTCATTGGCATGGATCCAATAGTCAAAAGACGGGTATAATCTTTCCAAGGGTGATAAATCAGATTAGATGTGAAGTTACCAAGAAAAAAACAAAACACAATATTAACATTGTACATGGAATACTCAGTTGTAACAAGTTCACGCTAGATTTTAAGTGCAAAAGGAAAAATGCAACATACTGATATTTCAGAGGGCAATTAACTTTTTTTAGGCATTTATTAGAGCACAAACCTGGCCAATGCGCAACCGCAAACTGTCAGGATAGTGATAGAAGCGATAAAGTGTCGAAAAACCAAGTAGCACATATAATGGATCTCCTGATTCATTTAGATTCTTCTCCACAACAAAATATATTTCCCATCTCGGATCGGTTATATCGATAGGGCTGCCACCTAAACAGCGTTGCACACTTGTCACCACAGATAGGAAAACTACATAGAATGGGAAAGCAATATACATTACCTTCGACAAGAAGAAGAACAAGAGGAACAAGGCGGCTATACAAAAGCCCGGCATCCATGGTGCTTATATCCATGCGAACAACCTAATAAAAAAGCGGGTATTGTGAGTTTGTTTAATATTTTTATCAGATCATAGAAGGTACAAACAAACAAACAAAGATAAATATCCAAGAGCTGAGAAAAGTAATGCTCCACAACTAGGGGGGTTAATACGACCAAGTATATGGTACGTATTAATGTAATCAGACATGTTTTTCCTATGCTAACAAATTAATGATCTTAGAACTAAATTGTTTGATATGATATGTATGTTATGAACTTAGAGACAGAGTATAACATGCTATGATGTGTATTTAATAGAGAAGATCATGTGTATTGAATAGAGAAGTGATAAGAGACCAGAGGAGTGGGAAAGACCGTGGTTGGGCGGGTTGCACAGGCATTTGTGGGAATCGAGATCGTGGCAGGAGAGCAGCGCCGGCAATGATAATCTACGGATTTTAGTCCGTGGGAAGAGGAAGCATCAAGGTGGGAAACCGGTCGCCGTGCATCAAGGGGAAGCAATGGAGAGCAAAGTCAGGAAGCAGGGAAACAATGTTTTCACTGCGGTGGGTTCAGGCATCTAGCATAGACGTGCTTGAAGGCATTGAGATGTTTCTGCTGCAGCAAAGTCGGCCATCATCGGAACAACTGCAACGATAAATGGGTTTGGGGGTGGAAGCCTCAGGGTGAGGTGCTCCCAGGTCGTGGGTTCCTCAAAGGATGTAAGGGTCTCTACGAGGCCCCTTGATGAGTACTTATGGCTGAAATTTTCTAGGACAGATGGCCGTAGCTTTTTCAAGGTGGCTCTCTCAAGCCTAGAGTCCTCGTTTGCCGATGATGAGGCTCCAGTTGGGGAGAACTAGGTTGTTGCATGGAGTCTTCATGTCAAGGAGGTTGCAGGTCTTCCACATGCAACCTAACTGGGGTCGAAGCAGCCTCTTCTCAAATGGCAGCAGCCACTGCTCAGAGATGGCTCTATGGGTGTGAGGGAGCACCTGGTGCAACTCAGTGGCATCCTTTACAACAATAAATCCGACTAAAAGATCGTTGCAACCTTCAACTGTGGCATTCAATACAGCACTACCTCTCCGAAGGCCAACAAACATCTAAAACGTGAAAGATGCACATCCAAACTTAAACATTATGGTCAACAGGATGTCCCTAGTGCCCCCAAAAGCTCTGCTATCAAATTACATGACTTCCCTGAGCGAAAGCCATCCCACACCACACCACTACCTCATTGATCAAGGACACCACCTCCTTCAACATGGAAAAACCACATCAGCAACATGCTCTTCACCTGAATCAAATATGACCCGACCTACAGCAACGAACACCTCCCTTTGACCACTGAAGGCATTTCCAAGAGCAAGGATGCCAGAAGGGATAATTTCCCCTCCTTTGAGATCCTGCACGCACACAACAACCCCATCCCCAACATCACCAGAACTTCACTGAAAGGGTGAACTACCCCACCATCATAGAACCACTCAACTGACACCTTCAACTCCATCTCAATCAAGATGCCAACCATTTCCCATGCAGATCCATACTTCATCACTATGAGATCGACCTTCACTGCATCGTGGTCATCTTTCACCTGAACTCAGCATCGCCAGGTCCCCCTTTTAGTGCATGAAACCCTTCGATGACTCGTATTCCTACATTCAAAACACACGGCATTGGTCCTTGCATTCTATTGAAGTGGACATCAACCATGCAGTGGTACAATCACGCTAGCTTCCACGACAATGACTTCAAGTTGCAGCAGCAAGGGCACCATTGATATCGCCTCTAATCTGCACCACCTTAATTCACGAGGAAAAGAACCATCCTTTCCAACCATTGTTCATTTAAAACCGGTCCTTCCCTCTCCCTGCTCTCCGACTCCCTCCCCCATGGAGGATATCTCTGTCACTGGCCCGCTCTCTCCCTCCCAAATACTCATGCAGTTCCTCCCCAATGATAACAGCCATTTCCTCCCACTCTATTTATGCCTCGCATATGATAGAACCTATGTTGATGTCATCAAAAGGATTCGTCATATTCATCAGGGAATAAACAGAGAAACCTGATCATCTACAAAACCTTGCTGTGCACTTCACATTTTTCTCTTATTTTAGTCAAAAATAGATCATTACTTCAACATGAACAAATAATATCAATGTTCATGGATGTGTGTTTTTTTTAAATTAAAGGATGACTACTTAATTATGCATTCATGTTTCATGTGTTAGCTTTACATAGAATTAAACCGTCACCACATCAGCCATCCATTCTAAATCAGAATTCAATTGCTATCTCACCTATTAATGCAACCAAGGCAATTATAAAAATCTCACAAATCGACACAGTGAGTCTCAACAAGATCCAATTCCACAATCGAAGTATACGGAAAAGTCAAATAGCAAGATTTTAATATATATATATATACCATTATTCGGAATAGGTTAGTTTGTGTGCAACCTGAATCAAGTTTGAGGAAGAAAAAGCAACAGAAAATGAATGTTGGACGACGATCCAAGCAGCTCAAGCTTGGTTAGTGTTTATCTTAGGTACCAAAATATGCGTTCTCGCTTTGAATTGACTACAATCAATGAAACAGGAAAAGCACCAACAGTAGGTTAAGCCATTTTGTGTGGCATGAGTAAATGACAGAAGCCATGACAATTTGGAGAGAATAAGACTTTCCCCCTACCCATCGCCAACTCATTATATTAAACTATCTTCTTTTTAGAAAAAAATTAAAATATCCCTTTGCATCCAGCCAATAGAACACTGCAGAAAAACAAAAAACATGCATACAGTACCTCAAAGGAAGAAGACCCAGCATCCATTTGTGCACCAACTGCATTACCAGAAGCACATCCACGTCTATCTGATCGTACTACAGTCCCATTTAAAATGGCATTTCTGTGCCAAGATAAATAGGTTTGTAAAATGATTACCTTAACAAATTAGAAAGTGATGCATTATAAACTTGTCTTCTGACATCATCGAGTTTAATCATACCTGATATAATTGATGTCAGATGCAAATGTTCGAAAGAATTCTTCTTTCTCAACCAAAGATTCACCAAATATCTTCTGCTATGCACAATTCAATAAGCAGCTAAAAGAGGTAATTAAGAAATATATAACTGTTTGGTGAGAAGTATACCTGGAGAGAAGACTTCAAATCAGTAATTCCTCTTCCACCCTAGAATGTTCAAATAAAATTCAGAATGTTTTAATTACACGCATAATTCTATTTTTGAAAGCTGGGTAAAACTGTAAAAGTCGAACATGTGTGACATGAGTATCAATATATTAGCAATTTTCCTTTGGAAAAAATGATAACAGGTGACAGTTAAGGATTCGTGGTTATTAGTAGTAGATTATGAATGTTGTGAAGCAAATGCAAGATACAAAGTAAGACCGCTACAATTTACAAAGCTTCGGCATCAAGCTGTAGTTTTTTTCACTGTACCAAAAAAATTAGAATAAGCGTGATGATGGTAGAAGATACATGCACTGGCATATCCCTGGCCCCAAAAATTTCAAGTTGAAATGTCAGCATCAAAAAGACTGGCAACAAAATAAGAAATATCATGAAGATGGTAAAATAAATTCTACCCCCAATCTCATCACAGACCATCTTAAAAACAACATTGGTTTATCTCGGATCCTAATATTCAAGGTGAAATATTGGCATCAAAAGGAATTCCTATGTTAATTAATTCTCTAAAGATAAGAAAATGTTATAAATAAACAGTGGGATCCAACTATAACAAGACGAGAGTTGGGCTGCTACTTGCTGGCCATAAAGGAGAAAGTAGGATTGCAACACATAAAAAATAGAATAACAAAAATCAAAGAACAAGAAAAAAATATTTACGAGGTTTAAGATAGTCCTGCAGGAACAATCTGCTCCTCAGAGAAATCCCTGTAGGTTGGATATTGTTATTACCTTTCTCAACAATTACAAGAGCGACAGGGTCCTTTGTATAGACCTGCCAACACATCCAAGGCTGGTCACTAGACAATGTGGGGCTAAACACAAGAGTGGTGCAATTGGATCTTGGATAGTTGATGCAGATAAAAATTTGCAATGGTAGAGAAATAATTTTGGGTGGAAGAAATTTAGAGGGGAGAGGAAGAAAGAGAAGAACACGTCGGTTACGCGGGGTTTCGGAGATGAACCGCGAAAATCATGTCGAGGGAGAGAGAGACAAAAAGAGATAAACTCAATTTTTCATATAATATGAATTGTTCCTAACAATAGACTACCATCCCCTTTATATAGGAGGGGAGGAATTGCAAAATTAGAAAGAAATTCGAATTCAAATAAAATCATAGTCGATCCTAATTGACTCTAACCGATTCTAATTGACTCTTCACTAATTTTATCTACCAAAAAAGTTGAGATTACAATCTCAATTAATTAAATCAAATAAGCAGAATAATCAAAATAACTCATTAAGGATGGAAATATCTAATGTGAAAATTTTCCAAATCATCCTTTTCTTCAATTCGGACCACCCTATCAATTTAGGAATAATTGCATCAATTCTCCCCCGCTTGAAAAAATCGTCTCCTAACGAAATGCTTGATCTTCATTCCGTCGGTGGAGAATTTCATCCGAATTGGTTGAGCAGATAACCCCAATTTTGATCATTTTCCATGTTACGTTTAAAATTTTTTCCACCGAGGGGTATGGTTGCAAATGTTCTACCCCTTCACTTAAAATATCACATCTTAAGTGGCCTCCAACTTTAACCCTTAAATAAAAAATTTTTGGAGGTAACTTTTTGCAAAAATTCCAAATCAACCTCCCTCCCCCAAATTTCAGGAACTTGACTTCTCTTGCGGAGAAATCCCACGCTAGGGTTTCTCCCTCCCCTCGTCTTAAGAGGCGACAAACCCTAGGGCTTCGCTTTCCCTTGCGGCGGAGCGATCGAAGGCATCGCCAATGAAGGCAGCGCAAAAGAAAGCGGTGAAAATGGTAGCATCGAGCTTTGTGCGAGCGGCGGGGAATCACGCATGGGCAGTGGCGGCCCGAGTTAAGAAGCTTTAAGCGGCGATGGCAGCAGCCTGAGTCGGGAAGCTTTGAGCGGTGGTAAAGGGGGTGCGGCGGCTACGCGAGCGATACTTTCGATGGTGGTGTGGCGAGAAGGGAGGCCACAAGCGATGCCAACGACGAGATTTCCTATTAGTGCATAGGGCTGCTAATTGAATTGAATCATTCGAATTCTATTAGGATTCGTTCGATAAAAATTCGAAAAAAGTCCGATTCGAAATCAAATGAAGTGAATTCGAATTTAACTTTTGGATTCGATTCTCAAATGAATCGAATCTGAATTCACTTGGATTCGTTCGATAATAATTCGATTCGATACACACACATATGATATGGTATGAAGCATTATATATATGTAAATAAATGTAGTATATATTTTGTAAAATTTCCACTCATGATACACAACTTAATATATAAAATTTTTCATCATCTTATTCTAAACATCCCAATTTTGGATGTCCGTTGCATACACCATACCCTCTCTTTACCCCCCCCCCCAAATTATCTCTCTCCCCTCGTCACTCATGAGAAAAAAATCCTAACATTTGCTTCTGCTCTCCAACGTCGCCAGCTCCGACCTCTCACTCCTGCTCGCTCTCTCCAACGTTGTTGGCTCCAGCCTCCCGCTCTTGCTCGCTCTCTCCAATGCCGCTGACTCCTGCTCGCTCTCTCCAACACCATCGACTCCAGTCTCCCGCTCATGCTCGCTCCCACCACTGACAACACCACCCTCCCAGTAGCCAACCCCACCACCAGCTCCCGCTCTCTCCCGCCATCGATAACGACACCGTTAAACTCACCAATGTCGTCAGCATCTCTCCATCACCCTCGCAGCTACTTGTATTACTACACCCCCCTTTACCCTAAAATATTAAGATTTAGGTTCTATCTAAATAATTTATGTGATTATAAAATAAGTCATCTGCAAATAAACACACTAAATTTTTAAAAACCATCTCGAGGTCATAGATTTCAAATTTCTAACAATCTTTTCCTTAATCACACTTTTAATCCTCCAATCCATCATAATATCCAGATCTTATGATAAGGACAACCAAGCGTTTGAATACAAATAATATCTTAGAGACAATTATGGTATGAATAGATTATGGATTTCGAGCTTTGCCTAAATGGCTAAATGCGGAAAAGATCATAGCTGCAACTAAATTCCATTTCTCATCAAGATTACAAGGGGATTAGGTTATTAGGAAGGAAATATCATCATAATATTTAATAAGTCCTATTATGCCCCATAAGAGTGCATTGAAATGTGGTAAGCATGAACTGCTCATGCTTGATGTAGAAAAAATATTACATATTAGAAAATTGAAGATCAGAGCCATACCAACTGAGTTCTCAGTCCAGTCTGCCATTTTTTATACACCTCAGATGTTGGATTCAGCTCCATAAGTCAGTTCACATCGACCTTTTATGGTTCTGATGGAGTTTTATGATCCTCTTTTTTCTCAGATATCATGAAGATAGGTCACAACTGGAGGGAAGATATCGAGGATTCTTTAGAGGAACGTGGAACACAATCTTCTGATTATTATTTTGTACATGTATATTTATTAGTCTATATATTGTATTTCTATATGTATGGAATTTAAAATATAGTTTAAATATGTGTTTTCATTTTGTTTTTAGAAGTCTAATTCAAACATACCATCTTCTCAAGATAGTGCCTACGAGAGGGTCATTGGGCATGATGATGATATCAATGAAAAAGTGGAAGAAGAGAATGAAGAAATAGAAAAATCAATTCCTGAAATAATTAATAAGATTGATAGAAAGAAAAAATCAATGGATCATGAATCATTTACCAAAGAGAATGAGAAAGTTGGTGGAGTGCCAGTTGAAAGGTGGATATGCATTGATTGAAGTTTCATCATAGGTACAAAAGAAAAGCTCAATGGTTTATCAAGACGTCAATAATTATTTTTTTATATATTCAATTCACCATAGGTACAAAAAGAGCAAATAAGGATTGCAAGAGACATACATGAACAACAAAGTTATGTACTTTAATGCAATTTATATTATCTATTGAATTTTACCATTTATGTTAAAAAAAAATTATTTATCTCAATTATTTTTTCACAAATTAATATCACAAAATCTATTCAATTCTTTGAAACTTAAAATATTATTAATATAAATTTTTTATTATTAGTAAAATTATTAAATAAAATTCTAATTCGATATAAAATGAATCGAATTTGAATATTCGAAACTCCAAACGAATTAAATTTGAATTTAGATTAGAAATTCGTTTATATTCGATTCAAATTCGGATTCGAAAATTTTATAATGAATTGAATTTGAATCTAAGTGGATTCGAATGTATTCGATTCGATTAGCACCCCTATTAGTGCAGCAATCCCACCTGTGAGGAAGGCGGGGTCGGTGCTTGGGAAGAGGTTGCGCGGTTGGCGGGGTTGCTGCGACCAGGGGTTGTTGTGTCGGGGTTGTCGGGGCTCTATTTTGCGCCAACGGTGGCGGTATTGATGATGGTGATGCGGCAGCAGTAGATGGCGAGATTAGGGTTGAAGTAGGAGCCTCTTGGACGACTACTTTAGAAGTGACCAGATCCAAGTGTTCGGGTTTATCACATAGAAGTCTCCTTTTCTTCCTGGACAGCAGCCTCAGTTGAGGAGAAATCAAGAATTTCGAACTCTTCGTTCGCGAGATCTTCATCGAATATGGGTCATGTATCTTTAATTCTTCCTTGTACAACAATTGTATCCATAAAATCTTCATTGGGACTGAACATACCTTCATTTTCTTGGCCGAAATCGGTTTGAACAACAGGTCCGGCGTTCTGATTTTTGTTGTCTACAGGCGAATTTTCATCAATTTTTGCTTCCAACCATGCTTGGACTTTGAAGATAGATATAAGGCATTTTTTGAACTTCCTCGAGCGCGAGCGCGCATACGGGCCATGAGATATGCGGCTTAGATAGAACTTCAAACGCCAATATGCGATAGGATCGTCGAATCGTAAGAACGATTCGGTGGCCATGCTCTGATACCAAATGATGCAGATAAAAATTTGCAACGGTGGAGAAATAATTTTGGGCGGAAAATTTAGAGGGGAGAGGAAGAAAGAGAAGAAACGTGTCGGTTACGTGGGGTTTCGGAGATGAACTGCGAAGATCGCGTCGAGGGAGAAATAGAGACAAAGAGAGATAAACTCAATTTTTTATATAATATGAACCGTTCCTTACAATAGACTACCATCCCTTTTATATAGGAGGGAAGGAATTACAAAATTAGAAAGAAATTCAAATTCAAATAAAATCATAGTCGATCCTAATTGACTCTAACCGATTCTAGTTTACTCTTAACTAATTTTATCTACCAAAAAAGTTGAGATTACAATCTCAATTAATTAAATAAAATAAGCAGAATAATTAAAATAACTAATTAAGGACGGAAATCTCTAACGTGAAAAATCTCCAAATCAGCATTTTCTTCGATTCGGGCCACCCTATCAATTTAAGAATAATTGCGTCAATAGTCCAATTACCCAAATTGACTCAACCCTGTAAAGTTCTCAACATTTCCATCAAATTGGAACATGTAATTCTCAGCTTGAATGGACAGAAGACTCACTAATATTGAGTATGCAACACAGACCACGCTATTGGAATGAAACCATATGCAGGTATCTGTTCAGAGTCCTCCTAACATGCACACTTCCTCTAGTGAATAACTTAAATTCTCTCGAATTAGTAAATGTTAATTATGACATAACCAAAACATAATTGGAGAGATACCGTGTAGAAATGAAAAAGTTCAATTGTAACATATTTCATGAGAAGAACTCAGAAGGCATACTCACATCAGATGTGCCCTTAGATGTGATGTCAGCATATGCATGAAAAGATACACAGCTCAGCCATACATTAATCTGCAACAATTTCTAAAGATCAGCACACCATATAATAGCAAGAAGAAAATCTTCCAAAACAGATGTCTGGGGAAACATGAAATAAAAAACAACCGAAACACAGATTTCTATAAATACTAAAGTTATGGAAAACATGCTACAAGGAGTTCGTGAAGATGTGCAGATGTGGAGACGCGATAAAATACAAATACAAAAGGTAAAACATATTACATCGTACCAAAAAGTGCAGCTTCCTTAAAGACGGCACTTTAAATGTAACAAACATAACTTACAAACATTTGACGTAGAGTTGAGATGATCAATCATTTTTTTATTTCTCTATAAAGATCTTGAGACTTTGTTATTAGAGAAATACAAACATTAACAAGAACACCTTATAAAACATAAACATATATAAATATTAAATTGCATGCAGTATACTTTTTTCAATTAAGTTCTTTTTTTAACGGGAAAAAGGGGAAACACTCCGAAGGTGTGTCCCATAAATATACTAAAAAGGTAAAGAAAGATTTACAGATGCCAGGTTTCGAGAAAAGATCTAGCTAGATGGATTACATTGTCAACATGAAACCTGTCCAACCAGAAGATGATACCATTGCGTGACAGCCAGATTGTCCAGATCGCAGCGATAGGGTGCAGAAACTCCTCCATGGGCCTGAATTTGTTGGCCACCAGCGCACTCCAAAAATTGGCGTGGGGAGAGAGATCCGCCCATCGGACCTTAGTAAGTATCCACTCGAGCCTGTGTAGCCATAAAAATATTTTAATCTTTAGCGGGACCTTGAGGGTCCAGATAAGACTGCGATCGCGCTCCAAGATGCCTGGATTGAAGACTGAGCTGCACGTAAGCGCCCTGACTTCTTGGCAGGAAAATACCCGCCACACCAAACCCAATGGTCACTGCCCTCGAATGGGCCAGAGCAATATGCAATCGCCTCAAATGTTTGCACAAAATCGTCAAATCATTGTTCAGACAAGGAGAGGAGAAACACTAACATTTATTGACTATCCATCCGAGCCACCTTAACAGGCATCTCATGATTTTCCGCCAACGAGAAGAGGCACGGAAAACGATCCTGAAGTGGGCCGTTTCCTGGCCAGTTATCCTTTGAGAACAGAAAGGAATTCCCGCTACCTGAAATCGAGCGCATCTACAGGGGAGTCTCGCAAACAACCATGCATATCCCTTTCCAGAAAGCAGAAGCGAGATGCATGGTAGAATCTGCAACAAGTGGCTGCGCACAATATTACAAATATCCCTCAGAACTCGGCAAGGGATGCCCCTCCCCCTTGCCCCACAGTCGTACCACTCACTTGAGCAATAGAGCCTTATTCATTTCCTCCAGTATGAGGATTCCGATGTCTTGTGGTGACGTGACCAGCTCCCAACTAACCAGATGTAAACCTCTTGACTGCCCATTAGTCAGGCTCCAGAAAAGCGGCGCGTACAAGCCTCCATATGGCGACATATACACATAAGTAAAATCCTTGTGGAAATGAATAAAATGGGATGGTCGCCAGGACCACCTTCTACAGAACAAGTCTCCCTCCACGAGAAAGACACAAGACCTTCCACCCTGCCAGCTTTGGCTCTAATTTTTCAATCATTGAAATCCAAACAGACTGTGTCAATCTGCCGCAAGTAAAAGGAGGTGAAGGTAAGTGATGGGCGGTCACATGAGGTGTCAATGACCCAGCGCACTCTACAATCTCAACATCAGAAAAACCAAAAGGCACAAAGGTAGATTTGCCTCTATTCACTGCCCGAATGGAGAGCTCACCAAAAATATCCAGCATGGTGCTCATAGCCATGGTCATGGCCTCAAATTTCAGCGAAATTCAGTCGAATTCCTGTCGAATATCGATATCCAGTCGAAAACAAAATTCGATCGAAATGGCTGAAATGACCGAAATATGTGGGCCCTAGTACAAAAAATGACAGAAATTTCGATCAATTGGACCGATATTCTGTTTCGGCCAGTCACCGAAATGGTGACCGAAACCGACATTTAGGGCCTTGACCTTGATCTCCGCACATCCCTCCTTAACAAAGAAAATGGTATCGTCTAGTACTGCAGAAAAAGGATATATATAAGTCCCCTCATAAAATCTGGTGTTCCCCCACCCCACCTTGAATCACATGGCTAGTCATAATGGTGAGCATATCAACAGCAAGAACAAAAAACAACGGTGTCAGGAGGCATCCCTAGCGGAATCCTCTCTGGGGTTGGAAGAAACCTCCCTTCGAACAATCATTGATCGGGACGAAGAAAGAAGAGGTAGTGACACATCTCTTCATCCATGTAATTCACCGCTGGGGAAAATCGTGTTTCGCCAGTACTGACCAAAGAAATTAATGATCAATGCAATCATAAGCCTTGGAGAAATCGACCTTCCACAGTATGCCCTTCACCCCCCCCCCCCCTCTTCTGGTTACCCATCATCTTAGATGCCATCACAATACTATCCATCATCAAACATTTCGAGATGAACGCCAACTTCATCGGATCAACTAGCCCCTTACATAGAGCCTCCAACTTCAAAAAGAGTCTATGTGTAGCCGACCCCTCCCCCTCAAAAAAAGACCAAAAGTTCACCACCAACCCCAGAAAACCATCCTCAAGTAGCCAAGACTTCTCAAATCTAAAAAAAATCAAAAAAAATCCTCCCCTCATGACCATAGATTGGTGTATGGTCCAATCTGAACCACGGTAGTGCGTAACCCCTCGCTAGCGGGAAAGCCGACTTGAGCTCCATAGAACCAAGAAAGCAGTCCAATTTGGATCTAGATCGTGAATTGTGCCACGTGAAACAACAATCCAATGCATCCCAGACCTCGAGTTGGAGATCATTCACAACTTCAACAAAATTAGATGACTCCAGGCCTTGCCCCCATGTGGGTGCAAATGGCCGGAGGACAAAAGTATGACATTGAAGACGCACCCAATCAGCCACCCCTCCAACTAAAAAAACTGCTTGACGGCCTTCAAGGGTAGCCCAAAGCTGTCGCGCAACACATGGTCCGTTGGACCATACATGTAAAAATGATGGTCGAATCCGTTCTCCTGTTCTTCAGCAACACAGAGACCACACGGTTGCTCAAAAGCTTATATTCACATGGTTGCAACAAGAGCAACTAGTCAACTACCAAAAATCACTTCATGGAAGCAATCGATCGATTACTGGTGATTACTCGATTATGAATGCCATTTACCAATGACCGATTGGTAAAAGGGACTTTACCACCTGTGCCCTTTTGAGTTTTTGCAACATCGTTTATGACCTTTATTTTTTCCAATTACACTTGTACACCTATGTTTTTACAAAGAAATCACGGTATTGCCCATCTGTTATTGTAATATAAAGGCACGAGTGTGATAATATGATGGTATTAGAGTAAGTTTGGTAAGAATATAAGGGTACGAGTGTCGTTACAACAATGTTAGAGGCATGAGTCGTTAGAGAAACGTAGAAGGGCACGTGTAAAAATACCTTGATAAAGGCAAGTGGTCACTTACCGACAATTGTTTGATTATTGGCTATCCCTAGATTGCATAATGTTTTACCTTTTTTAGATGCATGCCTTGAGATGATGTAAATGTATAGTTCTCTCCTTTTTTCTTTTCAAAGTCTCTCATCGTGAAATTTTATTGCTTAACAAGACAAGACATGTCGTTGGGTATGACCTTAAGTTGTTAAGCTCTACTTTTACCAATCATGCACAATTGAGATCCTTTGATTCCTTTCGACTTCCCCGCAAAGGTCGTTCATCTACCGCACTCACCCTACATGTCTCATCCTTTACACTTGGCACAACTCAATCATGGCTAAGGATATGCCCACTTGTTTGTGTTAGAGTAACTTTATTATGTAGTTTTTGTTTGTCCTCTTTATGTAAATTACCCATAGAGCTTTTCTCCTATATAAGAGAGCTCTAGGGTTAATGGTAATGTATCTCGGTTTTTCCCTCAACATGGTATCAGAGCGACGGTCCTAGACCGGAGCCTGTGCCCTAGTTCCTTCCCCACTGATAGCCCCCTTCGGCCTCTGCCGCCTCCTACTCGCATGCGCGAGGCTCCCTTCCGACTTCCGCGCGCGCCTACGCCTCCGTGCGCGAGGCTTCCTTCGTGCCCAGCGCACCCTGCGTGCCCTCAGGCGATCTCCAGCCACGCGCCCTTTGCACAGGCAGAGACCCCCTCAGCCAGCAACGACACCTCAAGCGCGTGCGCCCAAGGCGACTCCAGCGCCTCTCCTTCTTCCGCTCCCAACTCGTTCTCAACAGATTCGACGACGCGCTGACTCTGGTCGAGTCCGGTGGTGCAGAGGAAGGGCCTTGTGGCATATTGTAAAGACCCCGTTAGCCTTCTGCGGGCTATTTCCTCAACCGGCGGCAACTCCTGTGCCTCCTGTGCTATCAGGCCTCCTCCATATAGTTATCTTGGTTCATATCAATTGGTTGCAACCCCTCTCCGCGTGTGAATATGATTGCATGGTTCTGATTTTCGGGTTTCCCTTTACCAAGTATTGGAGGGCCAGGAAGTTTTATACGATAGATTATCTGGTCAACATTTTGTACGGCTGCACTTGGATCTTCAGGCTACACGGAGTGATGGATATACTGTCATCAGCCTTAGTATATCCGTAGCACGAGGATCACCCGACCTTCTCTGTATTCCATACTTCTGGCAGGAAACAATATAAGTGAACTTTAAATCCGCCAGAGCTTGGCATTGTGCAGAAATTGTCGTCATCATGTCCGACAACAAGGTAGATGTTCCATCCTCGGGTGCCTTCAGAGGTTCCACACCCATTGCCGTTACTACGGGTTACAAGGCAGATCTATCAGAATGGATCATGGATTCAGGTGCATCACACCATCTCTGTGGTGACAGAGGTCAGTTTAGTGTCTTTCATCCTGTTCAATCTGAACGATCGGTGGTGATAGCTGATGGTACATATTCCCCTATTACTGGTCAGGGGGAGGTGCAGTTGACTCCTACCTTGAGACTGTCCAATGTTCTCTATGCACCGAAGTTTTCGATGAATTTGCTGTCTATTAGTCAACTCACCAAAGATTTACATTGCCGTGCTATATTTGATCCATCTACTCTTGTGTTTCAGGATATATTAACGGGCAGAGTGATTGGGACTGGCCGTGAGCAAGGGGGTCTTTATAGGCTGGTGCAATCTTCTTATGCTGGTGTCTCTCCTATGAGGGCTGGATCGGTGTCACTCTACACTTGGCATCTTCGATTTGGCCATCTTCCGTTAAAAGATGGTCCATATTCTTCCACAGATTTCTCCCAAGTCCAATTTTCAGTGTGAGGCATGCCAACTTGGCAAACATCACAGGTCATCTTTTCCGAGTCGTATAGGTCCAAGTCATCATGGTCTATTTGAACTGCTACACTTTGATATTTGGGGTCCTAGTCGTGTCCCTGATCTTCAAGGGCACCGGTTTTATCTTGTTGCTGTCGATGATTTTTCAAGACTTTCTTGGGTCTTTCTTCTTAAAAATAAATCTGATGCTGGTCATTTTATTCAGTCTTTTCTTATTGAAATAAAAAATATTTTCTCTGCTAAAGTGAAGTACATACGGTCTGACAATGCTCTAGAGTTGTGCAATACCCAATTGTCCAAATTTCTTATGTCTCATGGGATTGTGCATCAGACGCCGTGTGCTTATACCTCCCAACAAAATGGGGTGGCTGAACGGAAGCATCGTCATTTGTTGGATATGACCAGAACCCTTTTGATTCAGAGCCGTGCCCCTCACTCCTATTGGGGGGATGCGGTTCTCACTGCATGTTATCTTCTTAATCGTATGCCTTCGACAGTGTTAGGGGAGAAGATTCCATTCTTGACTGCGTTTCCCGAGAAGGACCTTTTCTCCCTAACACCGCGTGTTTTTGGGTCTGTTGCATTTGTTCACTGTTTTTCTCCTGGTCTTGACAAGCTCTCTCCCAGAGCTGTCAAATGTGTTTTTGTGGGTTATTCCAAAACCCAGAAGGGATATCGGTGTTTTGATCCAGTTAAACGAAGGTACTACGTCAGTGCAGATGTCACCTTTTTTGAGTCCATTATGTATTTTTCTCCTACAGGTGACAGACTCACTCACTCAGAGGAAAGAGATGACATCTATGTGCCGCTTCCACCTCCTTCTGTTCCACCACAGTCTACTCCACCACCACCACAGTCTACTCCACCACCACCACCACCACCAGCTACTATTTATTATCCTCAGGTCTATCAGCGACAGCCCTCTGCTCATGTGCCTCCTCCATCCTCCAGCACGCCCGAGGTATGTACTGATCATTTGAGTTCTACTGATGGCACAGGTGATTTGAATGCGCAGATTGATGTACAGGGTACTGATGGTACTGTCACTCCTCCAGTCGATGACCTACATATACCTATTGCTCATAGACGGCAGAAGCGTGCTCGGACGATGAATCCCAAATATGAGATGGATTTTTGTTCTCAGGCGTCGTTGGAACGTTTGTCCCCGGACTTTCGCAAGTTTGTTGTTGGGTTATCGGCAGTACACATCCCACGGTCTTATCAGGAGGCCCTATAGAGCAGCCCGTGGCGTTTAGCTATGGAAGAGGAAATGGCGGCGTTGCAGTCACGTGGTACGTGGAGTGTTGTGCATCCTCCACCAGGTGCGTCCATTGTTGGAAGCAAATGGGTTTTTACTATTAAGCATCGGGCAGATGGTACGGTTGATAGATACAAAGCCAGGTTGGTTGCTCGTGGGTTCACCCAAACATATGGGGTGGACTATCAAGAGACGTTTTCTCCAGTAGCCCGTCATTCTACCTTACGGATTCTCATTGCAGTTGCTGTCGTCCGCGACTGGCCCCTATTTCAGCTTGATGTCACGAATGCCTTCTTGTATGGTGACTTGCAGGAAGAGGTCTATATGCAGCAGCCGCCAGGGTTTGCTGCTGAGGGGGAGTCCAGTATGGTGTGCCGTCTTAATAAGGCCATATATGGCCTGAAGCAGAGTCCACGGGCTTGGTTTCAGAAGCTCTCGGAGTTGATTGAACAGAAGGGCTTCGTCAGATCTACAGCAGATCATACTCTCTTTGTAAAGAGAGACCAGCGAGGTATTGTGATCATCTTAGTGTATGTTGATGATATTGTTATTACTGGCAGCAATGAGCAGGGCATTCAAGCAGCCAAGGAGTTTCTTGGCGAGCAGTTCGTTATGAAGGATTTGGGTACACTTCGCTACTTTTTGGGGCTGGAGTTTGCACGAAACAGGCAAGGTATGGTAATGACACAAAAGAAGTATGTTACGGATCTCTTATCTGAGACAGGTATGGCAGGATGTAGACCAGCTGCTACTCCTATGGATTCTAATGTCAAACTTTATGATGATGACTCTGAGGAAGTAGACAAGAGACGATATAGAGAGCTAGTGGGAAAGCTCTTGTATGTCACTATTACCCGACCGGATATAGCCTTTGCGGTTAATAGGGTAAGCCAATTCATGGAGCAACCCAGGCAGGCTCACATGAATGCTGTTTTTATGATCTTGAGATATCTGAAGTCGTCTCCAGGCACTGGTCTTCTGTTTAGAAGAGATACCTTGATATCCGTCACAGGTTATGCTGATGCAGACTATGCTGGGTGTCCTAATGATAGAAAGTCAACTTCAGGCCTTATTGTATTTGTTGGCAGCTCACCAGTAGCTTGGAAGAGTAAGAAGCAAACTGTAGTGGCTCGATCTAGTGCAGAGTCAGAATATAGGGCAATGGCCCAAGGTAGTGCTGAGATGATGTGGGTTAAATCAGTTTTAACTGATTTAACTATTGATGTTCCACTTCCCATGCATCTGAAATGTGATAACCAAGCAGCTTTGTTCATAGCCAATAATCCAGCCTTCCATGAGAGGACGAAGCACATTGAAGTAGATTGCCATTATACACGGGACTTAATTCAAAAAGGGCTTGTGTCAACTTCTCATGTATCATCAGGAGAGCAGGTTGCAGACATGTTTACCAAGGCCCTTGCTAGGGGTCCATTTCATCTTTGTCATTCCAAGCTGAGCATGTTGGATATATATGCTCCAGCTTGAGGGGGAGTGTTAGAGTAACTTTATTATGTAGTTTTTGTTTGTCCTCTTTATGTAAATTACCCATAGAGCTTTTCTCCTATATAAGAGAGCTCTAGGGTTAATGGTAATGTATCTCGGTTTTTCCCTCAACAGTTTGGATTTTTTACTAAATTTGGTTGATCACTTTTATCATCATTCCATCTCTCCTTTAAACTGTTGCAATCAAGTTGCTCTGCGTTGTCCCTAATGCCTCTTGTTCTCCATCTCTCTCACTAATCCAATGGCATTCACTAACATAGTGTGTATTCCCCCAATCTAGTACCACTTTCACACACATTGCTCTTTTATATGCGAGAATCTCTCCAAGATGGAGGTCATCTAGGTTAATCAGAGGGAGGTCTGTACTTTTTTTCTCCTTAGGTTATCACCTTTTACCCCACCCCGGAGGGTTTTACTTCATGTCGCACTTGTACTCGCTTGAGTATGGACTTTGAATCCTTTTTTGCCCTTTATTTGTCATCCCCTGCATATTCTTCTTTCCATTTTCGCTTCTTCTATACACTGATCCCTTTTAAGCCAAGGACCGATTTTTTACTTTGGCTCAATTCCTTGGAAAATTTCCCAATGGCACAATCATTATTTACCACCTTCCTCTCTAACAAAGGTTGAAATTTTCAAAGGTTAGTAGAAACAAGAGTGGGTACGACTGGAGTTTCTTTAGTTCATCCACGACTACTAACATTCTTCAATCCAATGCTTGAGATTGTAGACTTTTCTTATATGGGTACACTGAAAGGGGAGGCACTTATTCAATAAGAATCGAGCAAGGGTCGCCAAATTATTAACCATGATTTGGATGCCTTCTCAACATTTTTACTAATAAGACTGCAAATATGCATTTCTCATGTTCAACATTAGCCAATCTTCTCAACAAGGCGAACACTTCTCAAAAGTTCACAAAGTGCACATTAAAAGAGGTGCCCTTTTGGCATTAAGGAGCATTTCACCAATAAACTACCTAAAAATTTTGAGAAAAAAAGGTTCAAGAGACTCTTACTCTATTGCTCCAGCATTTTTTTAGTTACGAGGGTATTATTCGATGCATGCAATGTTGCAAAAAGGTGATATTCAATATTCAATCGGAATGTCATTGAATAAGAATATTGTGACTAATCAGAAATATTCAGTTAAATATTTTCATTTTTTTAATATAGACATAAATTTAACACATGTAATATTATATATTTATACATTTATTGCCATTAATTAAAAAGAGAAAGTACCAATAGAATTACTAAAAATTCTACACATCTAACTTTTACTTTCAACAACAACAAAGCCTTTTCCCACAATTACGTAGGGTCGGCTACATGGATTCTCCGCCTCCATTCAGATCTATATTGGGTCAATCACGGGCTTATATCCACAAAACAAAGATCCATTTATATGGTCTCTTTCCAACACTTCTTGGGCCGTCCCCACCCTCTCGTAGCCGGCTCAACATCCCAACACTCGCATCTCCTAACCGGTGCATCAGCTGATCTTCTTTGCAAATGATCAAACCATCTTAAGCGGTTTTCTCGCATCTTATCCTTGATCGAAGCAACACCAACTTTCTTTCTGATTGCATCATTCCGAATCCGATCTTTATGTATGTGTCCACACATCCACCTTAGCATTTTCATTTCTGCAACAGTCATTCTCTGCACATGTCTATGGTTCACAGGCCAACATTCAGATCCATAGAGCATAGCAGGTCTCACGGCTGCTTTGTAAAACTTTCCTTTAATTTTTTAAGGAATTTTCTTATCACAGAGAACAGCAGAGGCTCCTCTCTACTTTAGCCAGCCTGCATTTATTCTATTAGTAACATCTCCATCAATTTCCCCATCATGTTGCAAAATAGATCCCAGATATCCAAAGAATCTCTCTTCTGAATGTTATCATCACCAATCTTCACCTCAATTCCTTCACCATTGCTTCTATCAAAGGTGCACTCCATATATTTTGTCTTAGTCCTACTTATACGAAATCCTTTACTCTCCAACTCATGTCTCCAGACCTCAAGCTTCTCATTTACTCCATATCTAGTCTCGTCAGTCAACACAATATCATCAGCAAATAACATACACCAAGGTAACTCATCATGAATGTGACTTGTCAACTCGTCCATAATCAAAGTAAAAAGAAATGGACTCAAAGTTGAACCTTGATGTAAACCAATGTTGATGACAAAATAGCCACTCTTCCCAGACAGGATCCTTACACAAGATAAAGCCCTATCATATATGTCCTTTATGAGGTTAATGTATAGGACAAGCACTTGTCTCTTCTCCAAAACTCTCCACAATATCTCTTGTGGGACAGAATCATAAGCCTTCTCCAAATCAATAAAGATCATATGGAGGTTCTTCCTTTTAGCTCTATAAATCCTCATTGTTCTCCTCGGCAAATGGATGGCTTCAATAGTTGAGCGACCTGGCATAATCCGAATTGGTTTTCTTTGATGTTGGAAACTTGCCTCAACCTTCTCTCGATCACACGTTCCCAAATTTCCATAGTGTGACTCATCAGCTTGATACCTCTGTAATTTGAACAATTTTGAATGTCTCCTTTATTCTTATAAAGAGGCACCACGATATTCCTCCAATCTTCAGGCATTTTCTTGCCTCGCCAAACAACATTGAATAGATTCGTAAGCCAAGTCAAACCGTGCTCACCTAAAACTTTCCATACTTCCACAGGGATGTCATCCGGTCCTACACCTTTCCCATGTCTCATAACCTTCAAAGCCTCCTCTACTTCCTTTCTTTGTATTCGTCTATAGCTTGCACGATTCAAGTAACTTTCACTACTAGCTAGATCACCCAAAGTGATCTCTCTATTTCCTTCCCCAATGAAAAGTTTATGGAAGTACTGCTCCCATCTAGTCTCTATATCCTTCTGAGTAAACGTGACCTTCCTCGTCCTTAATGCATCTCACTTGAGAAAAGTCTTTGGTCTTTCTTTCTCTTGCTTTGACCAACCTAAATATATCCTTCTGGCCCTCCTTAGAGTCGAGATTTTTATACAAAACTTCATAAGCTTTCGACTTAGCTTCGCTTACAGCCTTCTTTGCTTCCTTCTTTGCTATTTTGTAGTTTGTGACAGTTTCCTTTGTTCTATCCTTAGACATGGCTTTAAAGCATGCTCTTTTAATTTTTAGCTTCTCTTGCACCCCTTCACTCCACCACCAAGCCTCCTTTTGACCTAAGGCTCCTCCCTTTAGCTCGCCTAGCATCTCTTTGGCTACATTTCGGATACAAGATGCTACTGCCTCCCACATCTCGTTTGCACTTCCACTACAATCCCAAGATAAATCTTCTAAAACCTTCTCCCTGAAGCTCGATTGCTTCAGTGGAAGATTCCACCATCTAGTTCTAGTGACCTTAGGAACCCTCCTTTTTCTTTACCATCCCTTTTATTTGCACATCCAAGACTAACAAGCGATGTTGGGTTGTCAAACTCTCTCTTGGGATTACTTTGCAGTCTTTACAACACAACCGATCTCTTCTCCTCAACGCAAAGTAACCTATATGTGTTCTCGTTGACCCACTCTTATAAGTAATTAAATGTTCCCCCCTCTTCTTGAAGAGAGTGTTTGCTATGAAAAGATCATATGCCGTTACAAAATCCAATATGACTTTTCCATCTTCATTTCTATCCCCAAAACCATGTCCTCCATGAACACTAGCATACCCTGAAACATCTTTTCCCACATATCCATTAAGATCTCCATCTATGCAAATCATCTATCTTTGTGGGATTCTTTGTAAAATCTTATCTAGATCCTCCCAAAAAGCTTGTTTAGTTCTTTCATCTAATCCAATTTACGGTGCATAAACTGAGATTATATTCAGAATTTCTTCTTCAAGCACCAATTTTAGCAAAAAAATCCGATCCCCGAATCTTTACACCTCAACCATACAATCCTTCAAATCCTTATGAACAACCACTCCAACACCGTTTCTACCCTTACCTTTACCTGAATACCAAAGTTTGTAGTCGGACCGACCATTCAATCCAATCGAGCAACTATTACAACACTGCAAATATGAAAAGTCCTCAATTAGCTATGAACAATGTAAATTTCCAATTTCCAGTATTAGGGAAGATCCAATTATAGCCCATGTGTCGAGGAAGGACTTGTGAGTTTGACTCAAGCTTGAGTCAATCAAGGCATCAATCCTTAGCAAGAGATATTCATTCTTAGGGCAAGCTTTGTCTAAGTCAGTGAAGTCCATTTGTCATTAGCTTTCTACACCACCACAACATTGCTTACCTAGTACGAGTATAGACGCTGGCATGCAGATCCAACTTTTAACAAAATGTTCACCTCTTGGACTATCATCATCCATTGTTCAATCAACTTCCAACAATAGCCATGTTCAATCAACCTTGCATCTTTGGATATGTTAAAACAATGCTAAATGATGGTTGAGGCCACTTCAACCAAATATGTAGCCAACCATGCCACGATGTCTGAGTTAAAATGCAACAAAGTAAGGAGTTTTATAGCCTGTTAAACAATTTGATAGTTTCGAACCATAACAATGTGGTTTGACTTGCTCCGGAAAGAGTTCACAAACCATTGCTTGAGACTTGCCCATCAATACAAGATGTTAGGGTACCCAATACTCGACCATTATTTGTTAATGCCCCATGTCTATCCAATTCGGATTCTCTTCTCCTCTTCCCTGCCTTAAAGTCAAGGGGACCATGGTCCTAAATGTTGAATTCATTGGCACTTCGTTAGCATGGGAAAATGAAGTATCGCCGACATGTCAGACATATTTCACCCAAGCCAACCAAAATGGCGAAACACACATGAATTTGATTTTCTTTGGAAATTAAGGTTACCAATGTGTTTTGATCAATATATAAGATACAATTACACACTTACTTGCTAAAATATAGGTCTAAATACAATGTATTAGCATTGCCATTGTAATCATCGCATAGGCTAATATTAAATGCTGAATAAGTCATGCAATGAGAAGTTAGTCATGTGGAACACATAAATAAGTCGAAAGAACAAATAATATACTCTCATAAACTCAGAAATCATAATATACCAATACAATAGTAAGAATACTTACAGCATGAATAGGTTAAAGAGAAATTTGTCACTCATCAAAAGTAAGACTATAAATTAAACATAATTATATTATAAAGAAAAACTAAATTTGAAAACCTATACTGAACGCATGTGTATTGTGTACTATATCAACTACATATATCATCGACTTGTCGTTAAGAATATTGAGAAACCTTAAATTGTAATCATATATTCAATCAACCATAACATTATACAGCTTATTGAATAATATGTTCAACGAGAATGCAACTCGAGCGAAACGGGGCAAAAATCGATTGTATTTACCTTCAAAATTGAAGGAATGTGTTCACTGCAAAGGCAGCTCAATCAAATGGATAACATAGGGCCTAAATCGATTGTATTTCCCTTCAAAATTGAAGGAAGCTGGCGATACATCATTGATATATCATTGATTCATGAGAAAAAGATAAATAGGTTGTTTCAATATTGTTAATGTGTTCATACTGAAAATTTGACAATAATTCATCAAAATATCGTGAAATTTAAGGCATGGGAGGGTAGACTTTCTATCAAGCATCCTATGCAAGTACATGTTATCAAGTTCAAAATCAATAAGCATGCTCTAGTAATGTGATGCGTCATAAATTTAGGATTTTGTTTAAGCTAAGGTTTACCAATTTTTGTTGTTCGTCCAAACTAAGTCTATATTTTATTTTTACTTTAATAAATTGAGTATAATTGAGTTATCTAAAAATAAACCAATTATCTAGGGTTGAGCCTTTTAAGGAGCCAAGTTAATGCTTGTTAGGAACTTATTTATTTATTTTGTACTAACTATATAAAGAGGCTAATAGGGAACCTAAAATTCAGATTTGAACTATAAAATATCGGAGTTTTCTCCTCTTTTTCTAGTTGCGCTTCACCACAATCAAGAGTTACCGACACATTTCATTTTCTTCCAGTCATCCTTCACATATATTCTTACATTTGAATTGCATTCTACATCACAATGTGCTGATGCATTTAGGAGAGCAACTTCGAAGAGAGCAACTTCGAAGACTTGTAGCATGATGATGATAAAACAAATCCATGTGTAGTGGGCCAACTGAGGATGTTGGCGAAGGAGTTTATTGCGATCACCATGAAGGTGGTTATCATGTAAAAGTATTGAATCTATTGATGCCCATTTTCTGGAGACATGAGTAGCGGGTTTGTCGAACTGAAGGATAGGGATGTATGCATGCCTGAGTAACAACATGTAGAGTCCCAATATCATGTATAAATGCATGAATAGGGTGTCGAGTACACTTCCTCCGCAAACATCTTGCTTTGTTAGGCTCCCACTAGGTGAGCTATACTATTAACAAAGATTTGTTTTTTTTAGTCCAAAAAACAGGGAAACATGCAGTGGTGTTCAGCCCAAGTAGATTATTTAAGCAAAAGTATTACAAAATGGGACTCAAGAGAGTCCTGGCAAGATGATGAACAATTTTTATATATAAATGCTCAGCTCAAAAAATAGCACAGTTATAGGTGAACAAAAGCACCCGCCACCC
The DNA here is from genome assembly GCA_037367405.1 of Ottelia alismoides. Taxonomy (NCBI): domain Eukaryota; kingdom Viridiplantae; phylum Streptophyta; class Magnoliopsida; order Alismatales; family Hydrocharitaceae; genus Ottelia; species Ottelia alismoides. The sequence continues at coordinate 27,391 of JAZKJV010007480.1, read as the reverse complement.
TTAGACTGTAGAGTTGAAACTGACATCAACAGTGTTATTTGAGTGAAAATGTGCAAGCAAAAGAATCCCAAAAACTATCAAGACTCCGAGTATCTACCCATTCGAGAACCAATGCAGACCAGATATCTTTCGCTTTCTCGCATGCCAAAGATAGATGCTCCACCATATAAGTCCCCCCCCCACCATACACACACAGAGAAAGAGCAATTGTTGTTTCCTGAGCACAGTCTTGACCATAGTAGCCACAGGAAAACCTTGATCATTAGTTTAATATGCATGTCCCATAACAATCTGCAATCTTGGATCAGTTCTCTAAGAGACGTAGGAACCAGGGGTTTAACCTATACATAATAAGCCGGATTCACTGAGAAAATCCCTGCTCACCCCCTCCAATGATCTCGACCCTTTGACTAGCCCTCAAATGTTGACCTCCAAGAACTCCAAGAACTCTTGAAATCATTGTTCTAAGAAGTCGGCTCGAAAAGTTGAAAGCCAAATATCATCCACCCATGCTTCTGAAACCATTGGGATTTGAATGACCGAAAATTATCCACTAGGTACCGTATCTGTAAAGTGGTCAACGACAACCCTAACGAAGGGGTTGACGTGGTGGGATGGGCATATCCCCTTCATTTACCACAGATTACAGTCTAGAAGATGTCAAGTGCCTTCTAGTCCATAGGAATTGAATATGACTCCAACTTATAGAGATTGTTATACCTACCTAAATAGCACCAAGCCTAGGAGCACCATTGCTTATTCAACGAACGTCATGGCTCCTGGTCATTCGTGGGTTACCATCTTGATAACGCCACTTGGTGCTTACATCTAGATCTTCAATCTACACAGATCTTCATATTCCTTTTCTGGTCATTTCAAGCATGGAAATTGTTGGGTCGAACTCCCCTTTGGGATTATTTTTAATGCATGTGCTAATGTTAGATGTATTCTCTGAGCTTCGCTTGTCAAGGCAAAATTTGGATATTATCCTAAAGACTATTGCAAATCTGGTCTCATGCCCCGATTCCTATGGAATTTGCAGTAACAGGCTTACAGCCCCTTGCAGATCCCTTTTTTGGGAGTCTTCGCATCTCAAACTTTCCAGTTGTTAAAACTTCCGCATAAACGGTGTCAATGGATGCAATTACATGGTTATATTTATGATACTTGCCATGATAGTGGTGATTTTTGGTGTCCTGCTATTATTCCTACTTTGAGTTCTTCTGATTTGCGCTAACTTTGAGTAGACTTAGGATCTTTAACCAATCTGTGATGAGCCCTATTAAGTAAGAAAACATCTTACATGTCAAACTATTATTTTATTCAATTGCCACCATTTTTTACTCATATTGCAAAAAGAACAAGGGGTTAATCATTACAATGTACAACTTCATTTTCATTGCCTAGAAGTTGCTTGAAGATTGCTTAACAATGACATCTAAAGGATATAAAGATGTCATAGTATTGATAATACGGTCGGTACCCTCTAATTTCCCAAGCTTGAGCCTTGACGACTTTACTGATCACCTTCTACAGGTCTTCAAGGGAAATCAATATTGCGTTCTCTAGAGAATCCTTCGTATCAGTGGTTGACTTGGACATAAGGTGTATTACATGTTCCAATGTGCCGAGATGTGAGGTGCATGTGGTGATAATCACCCTGGGGTATGCGCTACGTCAAAGGGCATTCCAGGACCCACCAACGCTTGTGAAAACTCATCGGTCTTTGTCTGAGTCTTAAACCAACCAATCAACCATCGATCCTCTTGCTCAGGAACATGATTCCTTAATTGCTCAAATATCTCCTAGTCTTTTTGTTTATCTTTGACCCAAACTTCTTCCTCCATGACCAGTGGAGGGGTGGCCCTTTCACCATGTCAACTCATATTAATTCAAGTTAGTATAAATCTTCATAACATGTGTGGAGATTCGATAGGACTTTTCTTAAGGGTTTTCTTTGGCACGTCTTTCCTCCTAGACTGTCACTTCTAGCCATCCCCCTTCTCCAAAACACATGGGACTATGGGAGGAGCTGATGGTTGAGATGTGGACTTCATCTTGCATGGTGCTAGGTTATCACGGTGTTCCCACAAACATTAAAGTGGATTAAAGCTAAACACCTCGGATGGTGGAAAATGCTAACAATCATTACTAGAGAAAAGATCTATGAAAGAACAATTAATTTTTATAAAATTCCAGTTTTATAAAGTGTGCATCCCAAGGGGAGGTGTCTTTCAAATTCACTAGTATAAGTTTCTTGATCGTTTGTCTCACAAATCGCTCATGAGAGAGTTTAAGAACTCAATTATTTGGTCGATACAAAAGGTTGACTCTCTTTATGGACGAGGGTAATCTCCATATATATTCACATTTTTTTCTCAAATCACGGGATAATTTAGGATTTACGGGTGTGGTTGATTAATCATCGGCTTGTCGATTATATCTATTAATCGATAATAAGAATTTCAATAATGTTGCGTCAACATTAGAAATCTCAATATAGTTTTGTCAAGATCTTCAATATGACTCAACTATGAGTTGTTTTAATGTTGCAGGCCTCAACTGGCTTTTAAGCAAAGCACACACAATTGGAGTTGATTGGACAAGTTTCCCTATCCATACCTCAACTTCAACAGCCAAATTAGGTAGATCGTTCTTGGTTTGGTCCTGGACCCAGATGTTCAACTCTAATGGGTGTCAACCCATTCTAGCTTTTTGTGGATGGCTCGTGACCACGAGATTTTACTCTTCATAATTTTTTTTTATAAATAAACCTTTCATCTTTCCTTATTACAGTGATCTGTCCAAAAGCTTCTACAAAAAAATCATAGGTTGTCCCATAATTCTTTTTTTATTCAATGTTGTCCCATGATTCGGCCATACAAAGATGTGAAATGTGGGGTTTCTCACATAAGAAACTTGACCCTTTGGGGGGAATTTGGTCCCAACAAAGTTTCTCGTACGGAAGAAGTTGAGGTGCATTTCTAGCATCAAAGGTACATCTAGGGGAGAGAATAATCTTTTGTACACATTTTATAGGTTCATTTTTTGGTCAGCCAAGGGGGTCACGGGCCATTAATATGCATGGTGTCTTGTAGATTGGTGAATTACAAACATGTCATGTCTCCTTTGAAAAATAAGTCCCCTGTGGATCAAAGCTTTTGCTAAATATGACATTGGCCCTCAGCCCACACCAAATAACACAACAACAAAAAAGAACATCTGCACACAAAAATATATGAAAATAAGATTGGAACAATAGGGGCATCTCATCTTTTTTTATTATACATGAGAAGAAAGCAAAATTATAACTAGAACTAAGAAACATCAAGCACGCCTATGCAAAGAGATAGATGACTTAAGGTAGTTGGCGTACAGTTTCTATGAATCAATCCATCGAAACCAGAGTAGAATATAATTGAAATACCTTCAAGTCCTTGTAGCCGTAAATTTTCCCATCTTCTCCAAAAAACTGATTAAGGTCAACTGGATCAATAGGGACAATGCTCTTAGCATTTACCTCATCTGGTCTACTTACTGTAGCAAATTGCAGAGGAAAAGCAGGTCAAATACTTGGAAATTAACAACCAGAGAAAAATATAATCAAACTACATTCTACAACAGAGAGTGTATTATTTTGATGATTCTGAAGAAGCTCCAACATGTAAGTTGATTTGATTAAAAATACATTTACAACAGTCAGAAAAGCAGTATAGCTGCAACACATCCTACAAAAAGTATCTTCTTAAATCCGGTAGACCGGGAAGAGTTCCAAGGTTGAGAACTGTGGCTGGTATATACACAACAGACAAAATAAAGATAATGAACCATACCTAGAAAAACTTTCATGCACTCATTTGCTTCAACACCAGGATCTGCGTATTAAAATGAACAGGTAAAAAACATAAATGCCTATAAGTTTAAAATATATAAAATACAAGAGACCCGGTAATCAGTTTCAAGCCAGTCCTTACAATATTTATTTTTTAAAGGATAAAGCATCAAGTTATATCACCATATTACTCGGGGAAAATAGATCTGGCCCTTAATGAAGTCTCATTACTCACAAAATAAAGTTATCCCTACATGCTAGATTGGATTGCCAAAATCTGAAGATGCATAACGTAGCATCTGGATATCTGTGTATTGTCGTAAATCAGCAGTAATGAGTTAACCACTTTTTGGCAATGCAGATATAGCAATATCACCTTAAACTTATGTTAAATGTAAGTCTAGGAGTTGCATGTGCTCGAATTTCATTCTAGACTACCTCATTTGATGAAGAAGAATCCATGATTGAAGAAGAAACTTTCTTGGTGAGCCATTTATCATACTCAGAGAAGAATAAGACCTTCATCGAGTAAGGAAATATACATGGCAATTTTTTTCAAGCTGAGATTGAGGCATTGGGGAAATGTCTTCCATGCAAGTAATGTGGCACGATAAAAGTTCCTCAAACAGATTTGCAACAATATTCATCGAGATCAAACTCTAAAATCCTTAAAAATATGTTCCTAAGAGTTGCCAAGTACCCAATCGACATTTCAACTAGGGCTAAAGATTAAAGATGTTATGAAGGACAGCTTAACCATTTGTATAATGCTCACATGATATTTGAGTGTGTTTTTATGCAATGTCTCCATAAAGAAAGGTTAACTTCCATTGTATCCTAAACTTATCCTTATGACCATAAGGCTGATATGTGTGACAGTAACATGTTTCAACAGCATTCCAAACCAGGAAGATTGCAGCTTCGAAACCTTGTCAAAAGCACCATCTATGAGGCATATTGGCCAAAAAAACTAAAAAAACTCATACAGTGACCCACTCCAAGCAGCAGAAACATGGCGTTTTCTCTTTGCTTTTGAGGATAACATTGAAGAGCCAGAGACAAAACGACCGATAGGGAGTTAGGTAGGGACTTGTGTAATGGGAGCAGAAAGCCCCTGGACGTGCAGTCAAATAGACTCTGAACTAGTAAATAAAAGGCAGTTCTCAGGATTGATTTTTACTATATCTCTACTAGCACTTGTGGTTTATAGCATTCTGTAATCCTATAAAGTTTGGCTTAATACATAGAACAAACCATCATTGGTTAACGATGTCCAGGCTTTGGTCTTTGACATCGGCCTGAGCTCATAGCTCTTCGAGTATCTTTTTCATTCGAGAAAAAGTTGGAAGGATTAGATGCTAATAGCATTCTTCACCTCCGGCCACGTGTGTATTTGGAAAGCTATGATATCAAAAGCCCGGTGAGAGATTACTTGGTTAACTATATGGTTGCATAGTTGTTATTTAAGGATGTGAAAATTCAGCCTTAAACCCCTTCTCCTGGATCCACCCTAATGCGGTCTAAAATTAGGGAAGATTTGTTGAGGGGAGAGAAGAGAAAAAAAATGGGGTAACAGGATGGGGAGGAGTACGCCAAGCTGCGTGGGAATGGAGAAGATAAGGGATGATAACTGGATTGGAGAATTTGAGAAGAGAAAGAATTTCAAAGGAGAAAGGAGAATAAAGCCGATGGCTAATTAACTTATACTTCATTTCATCTCCCCAATTACATAGAAGTAGGTTGTCTTATATAAGGAATTACCCATTAAGAAAGCAACCTTTCACCAAAAAGATGCACCCAAAGCAAAAGACACATCCCAAGATTGTGACTTTTGATTTTCTTTAACAATAAAAAACACAATAAAAATAAAATTACAACAAAATCATATTTTGTGATGCACCAATTCCCCTATGCTTTGAAAAACTCATCTCCTGATGAGTTGCTCAATCATCGGATGTGGGACATGGATAATCCTATCTGAATTCATTGTCCAGTCTTCTCTATTTAAGCAGTTTTTTTCGATTCAGCATTACGTTTATAGTTTCTTTCCACTGGGAGGTATGGATGCAATATTTCTACCCTTTCTATTAAAGAAGTCTTTACTAATATGCCTTCAACTTTTTCCATGTGGTAAAGTAGTTTTGGAGAGGTGCTTGAGAGAATGGCCATTGACAGCCCCCTTAATTTAGGGGGAACTGGATTCTTTTGGATAGAAAAAAACAACCATTACTAGGTATCTTCTCCTCTCCATGCCCAGTGGCAACATCGATGTACTCGGGGAAAGGATTGGGGCTAACCTCGCGGTTTCCAATGGCAAAGCCGGCCTCGTGGAAGGTTCCACGAGCGATTGTGTTGTCCTCGAGTGGAGCAATGGAGATGGCGAATCCATTGATGGTTCTGAAGTCTTGTGCAGAGAGGGAGAAAAACCTATGACTACGCTTGGATCCTCCGAGCCCTAGAGCGAGGTGATACTGCCAGAATCGATGATGAGGGTTGCAAAGTAGCTGACACTGGCGAGGGTGATGGGGCCGAGTCTGGTGTCATGCCAGGGTTTTGTTGTCAGGCAGGGAAACTTGTGCCAGGGGCTAAGGGGTTGTCGATGGAGGGGGTGTTGGCGTGAATGTAGAGGTGATAGGAGAGGGTGGCGGAAGGGATGTTTGGGTTGGTGGGGGTGCATCCCGATGGTCGGACCAGCAGGGATGTATGGGTGGCAGAGGGAGTTTGCTACGACGTTGGAGGAGTTGGCATCGCAGAAGAGGTTGGTGGCACCCTCGATGGTGGCATTGATGATGCGGAGATCTTCTAGACGATGACTTCGGATGAGAACAGATCCAGGGCTTCATATTATTCATTTGCAGAATTGTCGTCACAGATGTGTGCTCCATTTTTGTTTTCTTCTTGTGTTAGAGTTGCAGCATCAAAATCTTCATGTATGAATATGTATACCTTGTATAATAAATCGTTGTCAAGAATTACCTCGTCTATGACGAGAGAATCCGCTTATTGTTGAACTTTCATGCTTGCTAAAAGTCGATTCTTGAATTTCTTTTGTCGTGAATTTGAACAATGACTGAGATGACTCAGATTGAACCTCAAGCGCCAATTATCAACAAGATCGTTAAATTGTAAGAATGATTCGATTTCCATGCTCTGATACCAATTGATGCAGTCTAAAATTAGGGAAGAATTGTTGAGGGTGATCAGAGGATAAATTTGCATAAGGGGATATGGAGGAGTACGCCAAGCTGCATGGGAAGGGAAAAGATAAGGGAGGACAACTGGATTGGAGGATTTGAAAGGAGAAAGAAATTGAAGGAGAAAGAAGAATAAAGCCGATAGCTAATCAACTTTTACTTCATTTCATCTCATAGGAGTAGGTTGCCTTATATAGGAAATTAACCCTTTAAGAAAGCAACCTTTCATCAAAACGACACACCCAAACCAAAAGACACATGTCAAGATTGTGACTTTTAATTTTTTAATAATAAAAAATACAATAAACATAAAATTACAGCAACACTATGTTTTGTAATGCATCACACCCCCTTTGAAAACACAAAAATATTGGTATGAACCATGAAAATCGGGCATGAATCCAGTGACAATCCTTGGCGGCGAGAGACAGTTGCTATGCATTGCAATGACTCTTTCACCAATGGCAATAAAAAGACTTTTGAGATGGTTGAACGGGACAGGATTCTAGTAAGATGACTACTACGGGAGTCAGTCAATTGACACAAGAACCATCTCAAGAACTAGTCGTCAAAAGTCAATCACGTGGTATATACAGGACCATGACAATTTTATTTGACAACATAGCTGGTCTACATTATATGACAAAGGTAGGGTCATGAAGATTTTAATCAATATGAAATAAAACAGGACCCAGGACACGGTAATGGCAAAAGGATATGGGCAGAATAGTTTATGTTTTTAAATAGTCATGAAACTGCGGTTATGTAAAAATTATCTTTCAGTTTCTACTTCTCATTTATCCAAGCTTTTACCACAGTTCGTTGTACCTAAAGTATCCTAGTTTCAGCCCCTTTCCGCATCATGCAAGGGACGTTTTTCTGATATAAGTAAAATACAATGGAGATATATACGTGTGTGTGCAGTTTGATGGGGTTCGTGAAAATATTGTCACGCTTCCTCATGACCTGCTGTGAACTGAGCAATCCAATAAAGTATGTGGCGTAATATATCGTCTTAGGATTAGGATTGTGGCCCACATCTGCCTCTGAATTCTTCCTCTGCAATTCTAAATACCTTCCCGAGATCCTAGTTTGTTATTTGAGCATATGCTAACTCTGCCCACTAACATATTATACGTGCATAGCTTGACACTCCGGAAATTACCTAAAGCACTTAAAATTATCCCCCGTAGAGCTTGTCACTTACTTATTGGTGATCCTCCAGACATGCACCTTGCGTCGAAAAATCGAACTTTTTTACCTCCTTCGGCATGAATACAAAAAGAAACAGCAAATCCAAGGGGGATGGCCGCAAAACAACTAAAAATGTAACGAATAGGACTAGTGCGCGGAGCATTACCAACAGCGGCAAAGCCAACGCGCTTCCCCTTCTTGTTGGAGGGCACCGGATCTCCCTCCTTCCTCTTGAGAGCCATGGCTCGAGAATCGCCGATGCTCTGGCGATTAGATTTTGGCAGATTTGGGTGGGGAAGGTGGGAGGTTCTAGGTTTTTTTTGAGAAATGGAGGGAAAGTAAAGATGGGGCGGGAGGAAGGCGGGAGAGAGTGCGAGAGGTCCAGCTGAGTCGAGGCCCTTGAAGGGCAATGGGGAGGTCTGAACCATTGATCTCCAAAACGTTTTCTTTTGACTACTTTAGCTGCTTGATGATATTAGATTAGATGCATGCATCTATGGACTATGGGCCAGTGGTAACAGAGGTAAGTTAGACTAGACTGACCTCTTGATTGGGTCGGTTAGTAAGATGAGATTTGAATAGTTGGTATTAGGGTAGTTATAAGGGTTGGATTGGAGTAACATCTTATTTGGGTTAGTAAGATTAGTAATTTCATCTGAATAATTGGTAATGGATAATATCCTGTGTTGTGTTGTTTATATATTGTTGTGATTGTATATGTTTAAATATATGTTTAATTTTGACTTTTTTTATTTGGATATGATTGGAGATATTTTAGTAAAAGAAAAAGTGAAACCATCGGTAATACCATTCTACCTCGATTACCCTTGGGTAAACCAGTAACGAGAAGAGCTTATTTATCTTGAGTATGGGCTAGCAATTAGCACGCTATCAAAAGCACTCACAAGTCTGTAATACCATCTCGATTTCATTTTATCATTGCAAGAAATTTTTATCCATCCAATGACTGCTTGCCATTGCGCCTACCCTAAATCCATGTTTCATGTCTAAATTACAATGGTAGTAAGGGAGACGCTCCGGACCCCCGAAATTACCGGGCCTACTATCAAAAAAATTGCAATGGTAATAATTACATTGGAAGTCGAATAGCTACGAATAGCTAAATTACAATGCTAGAATTGAACTATAAGTATTTGGAAATTATTGGGGTAAAAGAGTAATTAACCACGTCACGTTATTTGCAATCATATTTGTGAATACAGTGTCAATTTTTTTGGGATTCATGCCCGTCGGCCTCCCAACCCTCGACCTCAGGTGTGGGGGCTCCCAAACCTGTGTGCCCTGCTGTAACATCTATGCCTAACCCCCAGTGGAATCTTGTCTCTCACAGCAAGAAGAAGAAAGCTGTGAATGGCCCTCAGAGGCCAAATGCCTCCCATGGTCTACCCCCCCCCCCCCAACTTTCTTGATGTCTATCGCGGTTTGTAACGTTAGGGGCCTTAACAAGCCCAGCAAGATAAGAGCAATGCTGAAGGAACTTTCTAGGCTGGCCCTAGAGCTCATTGGTCTGGTTGAAACCAAAATAAGGCCTGAAAAAGCAGCTGACTTTGCATCTCACATCCCTCATGGTTGGGGATATATGCATAATAACACAAATCTGGGCAGAATATGGGTCCTCCGGATGAGGCTATTTGGAGTTGTGCTCGTATTCTGGTCACCTCACAATCTATAACCCTTTCCTGCTCGAATGCATGAGGCCTCCAGATCTGCTTCACAACAATCTATGGCTCTAATTTCCCGTCGGAAAGGAGAAGTTTATGGGTTGATCTGATTACATTAAGCAGCTCCATCTCCCAACCATGGCTTCTTATGGGGGATTTCAACGTTGTTCGCTCGGTGTTGGAGAAGGTTTGAGGTAGAGCTCCCACCCCCTCTTCCATGGAAGACTTCAACAATTGCATTAACTCTTCATGTCTGGTTGATCTTGAGCCTTGGGGAAATTTTCTGTCTTGGTCGAACTCTTCTATGAGCCGCAAAAGAATCTCTGTTGGACTTGATCATGCTCTCTGCAACCCTGCATGGATGGAGATTCTTCCCCTCTCCAAGGTGCGATATTCCCCCATCAATGAAAGTGACCACCAACTCCTTTCGGTTGAGATTGTCAAGAAGGCACATAGGGCGAGACCTTTCAGATTTTTTGATTTTTGGATTGTCAAGGAGGGATACCGGCCATTGGTGGAGTCGGCATGGGCCACTCCATTCAGGGGAACCCACTTTTTGTCGTTGCTAAAAAACTGAAGGGTGTTAAGATTGCGCTCAGAAGTTGGACTGCCTCCATGGGGAGCATGGATGATGGTTTTAATTCTGTCGTTGTTGCTCTTGAAAGCATTGCACTCGCTTTGGGAGTTTGGCCCGGGGCCCCGTATCTTGACCACTTGGAGCTCCTGTTAAAGGACTACCTTGCTAGCATTGGCGTTGATCTTGAAGCTTATTAGAGGCAATGAAGTCGTATGTCTTGGCTTAAGCTTGGAGATAGATCAACAAAATTCTTCCATCTTTCAGCAAAGATTTGTGAGGCAAGGAATAAAGTCCCATGTCTCATTGACTCGAATGGTGCTCTCGTAGACAAACCGATGGATGTTGCCAACAATGCGGTCATATTCTTTGAGTCTATCCTCGTTGGGGACTCTCCTTGCTTGCCTGGGACTTCTCCTCCATCACCTAAAAGGATTCCGACTGCCGGAGCTAGAGAATGGTTGGAACGACCATTGTCTGAGAAAGAAGTATTGGAGGCTCTCAATGCTATTCCCTCCTCTAAGTCTCCGGGTCCTGATGGTTTCAACGCTAAGTTCTTCAAACATCACTGGTCTCTGGTGGGCAAAGATGTTCCCGATGCCATGTTTTTCCTCTTTGCTAGCGGGGCCATGGTCCGACAGGTTAACCATACCTTTATCACTCTGGTTCCTAAGGTTCCCTCCCCTTCCGGCATTGGGGACTTCAGACCCATTGCGTGCTGTAACGTCGTCTACAAGATATTTGCTAAAATCCTCTCCACCGGACTATATGCGGTCCTTCCACATCTACTCTCTTCAAATCAAATGGCGTTCACCAAAGATAGGCGTATTGGAGACAACTCTCGTCTGGCCCATGAGTTAACTTTGGGCTTCAATAGGAAACATGGTGCATCAAGGGCCTGCTTAAAGGTAGATCTGGCGAAAGCATTCGACTCGGTCGATCATCATTTCCTTCTGAATTGGATGGCCTCTTTGGGATTTGGAGACCTTTGGATTTCTTGGATTCGAAACTGCGTTGGAACTGCCTCTTTTTCTGTCCTTGTTAATGGGATCTCTCACGGCTTCTTCAAAGGGACTCGTGGGTTGCACCAAGGGGACCCCCTTAGTCCCTTGCTCTTCACTATGGTGATGGAATCCCTCTCCTGCTTGGTTGAAATTGAAGTGGCTAAGGGGATGCTCAAGCCTATGGGGTGTGGTAGCTCTACTTCTCCCACCCACTTGATATATACTGACGATCTCTTACTTTTTCACAAAATGCACAATCAAATCTTTGCAGGCGGTTCGTGGGGTAATGAACCATTTCAAAGAGCAATCCGATCTCTGTATGAATGTTGCTAAAAGCAGGATCTTCTGCTCAGAAAAGGTTAGGGGGCAATTTTGTTGGATACTTACTTATGGACTTACTGGGGATACCTTCCCAACCACGTACCTTGGCATTGTTTTGGACTCTAAGAGCGGGTGTCTCACTGCAGAAAAAGGCTGGAAGGGAAATTTTTGGCCTTTTATGTGGTTGGAAGGCAAAAACTATTTCTTTGGCTGGACGCATACAATTGTTAAATTCGGTTATCAATGGTGTCCTTCTTTATTGGGCGGATGCTACAGTTCTCTCCTCTTCAACAATCTCTCGCATTAGTTCCATATGTGCTGATTTCCTTTGGGACTATAAATGGCACCAAGTGGCTTGGGCCGATGTTTGCCTTCCAAAATTGGAAGGCGGCCTTGGTATTCGGTCTCTTGCAGATCTCAATAAGGCAAACACTATTGCTTGGTCCTGGAGGTTCTTAACTGCTGAGATCTCCCTTTGGGCTGATTTCCTTCGTGCCAAGTACTTGAGAGCTGAAACCTTCTGGGATGTGGTCGTAATTGGGGGTGCTTCTGAAGGATATGGTTAGATCCTCAAGCGCATCACGGAAGCGTGAGCGTCGTATCGAATACGACGAAGAGTGACTAGTCGCACTAGTTGCTCGATGCAGCGGAATTTAAAAAATTTTCTTACGACGAAATCACATGATCCAAGAACACTTCTCAGATCGTTTCGTCTAAACCACAAACAAGTAATAGGATTACCTCTTGAAGCGTGGTTGCGATCGAGTCTCTAAACGAAGAGACCTCCTGTCTCAAGTCCGTTCCGACGGAGGAGACGCTTGCGAGCGCGGGGATGAACCGCGTGCTTCTCGCAATCCGTGTTGATGATCCAAGCGGCGGATCTCCTGATCTCGACACACGAGATCCGACGTCTTCTTCACGAGCGAGGCGCACCGAAGGAGACGGAGATCCACGAGCAGAAGAATGGGCAGCATAACGACGATGCTACGACGATGAAGAACCTCTCTTAGGTCATCCATGGTGGACGGCCACATGAGAGGGAGAGAGGGATGCCGAGTAGAGAGAAGAGAGAGAGAGAGATGCTTCTCAAGCATTGTGTGTAAAATAGAGAGCATGGTATGCCTCTCTATTTATAGGGTTTGGGGATCCATGGATCTCAATCCATGTGACATATAAAATCAATGGATGAGATTGATTTATGTTAATCCAATGGTCAAGATTATTGTTGGTAAAAACCAACAACTTGTGATTTAATTTTGATAAAATATATTTGATAAATCAAATAAATATTCATACCAAATTAAATCAATCAAATAAGGAGAGAAAATACAAAGGAGATCAACCTTCCCCTTTATAGGGCAATCTCATGGATTCCCATGAGATTGCACATCTCCTTGATTTTCTCTCTACTTATTTTCCAACAACTATTTGTTGGGATTTTTATTCACCAAAATAATTCTCAATTAAATTTGGGAATATTGCAATCTTGACATTGGAATATTGTGAATCATATTCACAACCCAAAACAACATGTAATTTACATTTTAAATTAATTAGACAATGTGTATCCAATACACATTAATAATTAATCTACTAATATAAATTATATTTAACTCTCTCTAATACATTATAAATCACATTTATAATATATTATGAATAATTGGATATTACTATCCACATTATTCTTATCCATAATAATTAAATCACATTTAATTATATTGGATAACTTATTCTCATGTGCTCAAATTATATGAATCACATTCATATTATTTACATCTTTGATAATCAAATCACATTTAATTATCTAAGATAACTCTCCTTATAATATGAATCAAATTCATATCATTCATGATAATTAAATCACATTTAATTATCCATTTTCTCAATGCTCGGATACATATATCAACAATAGATTATCCATGAACTCTTTCAAGGATAATGCGCTTTCTCCGAGAATACTTGGAGATAAGGACATGGCGATTGTATTGTTCCATGTATAATGACATGGATATTGAGATCACATCTCAAATCCAGATCTCGGGCCTCCCATAGATGCTTGATTAAATCAAAACCGTAAATCTAATCTTCTCATTGAATCTAAATCACATTTAGATCAATGTCCAACATTTGGACTAAGATCAGATTACTTCTCTACTGAGAGGAGTCACTAAAATCCAAACCCGTTTCATCACTCCCTAGGAATGGAAGCGTCATGGTTATACAATCGTTTATGATCACATCACCCTCAGGTATTCCTAATACCTGTACATCCTGCATACTGGAAGACTCAGAATAAACCCGAAGTATTAGATCAACTTTATACTATCTACTTCAGGGTTTTATCAATAAGTTTCTCATTCGATCATTGGGAGTCGGTATTGATCATATACTTTCCAAAAGCATATATCATACCTAGGTCTTGATCATATACTTTCCAAAAGTATATATCAAACCTACAAATTCAGTCAAGCTTCCAAAGCGAGACGACCATGCGCATGGAATTTGATTCTTCCCAATATCTCATGAGTGAGCTCATGTCTTCCGGTTCAGTAACTGAACCTGTATGATCCCTTTGAGAGATCGCATTACTCATATGCCCTTATATGCACACCAGCGCGCCGGTGTATAGACCTTGATTAGGTCATCAACCTATTGGTCTGCCAAATGTACATACTTAGACATATAGTAACACATCTGTCTCCGGTCAGAGGATGCGTGCCTATATCATGACAGCATATGATATAGGACTTTGGTTTTCTCGATCTCGTTAAGTCAACTCTTTGACCTAACTCATTTGACACCTCCGAATCTCTATTCCTATGTAGAGGACCAGCATCAAGAGGTCGGTCAGATATCAGCCTAAATGAGAAAGGATTGCCATCTCCTACTCAGGCTGGAGATCATCTCTTAATAATCATTTGACGGTGCTTGATGAGTCCTCAATCTAACTCATTAGATATTTATCCAAGCACCAGCCTCTATGATTCAATAATTGAATCAACAGCTGTATGATCATTAAGATGGCCATGGTACATAACCCTAATTGTACTAAGGGACCTATTATGCAAATTATGTACTCTTTATTTCAGATTAAGGAGTGAATTGCAATAACATTTATTGCATAATGGCTCGCTGTGGGCTCGCATGTCCAACAATCTCCCACTAGCCCAAAGAGCCATTAATGGGCTAATCATTTAAACCCACACTCATGTGACCATCATAGGCTATTTAGAAAATAGCTAGATAAGCTGATCAGTCACTCTGTTCCCAAGAGACTACGCCAAGTCCTTTTACGGCACTTGCATATCTCCTAGTAACAGTGCTCGCATCCAATGCGAATGTTGCATCTCATGCAACCGATACTCAATTTTGTTGGTTATAGTGTCCTTGACACTACATCTTTTTAATTATCATAACCAGTATTCCCATAATCCTTATTAGAATACCTTCATTCCTGGAGATCTCTATCTCCTAAGGTATCTACAGTTAAGACCCTTATAGATCACTATCTACAATGTCTTAAACCTTTGAAGATAAGACTTTGAGATCACTATCTCTAAGTTTCATCATCTTTGAAGATATTGTTATTACTGCAACTAAGTATTTTATTTCCAGAGTAGGATTAGTAATAGTTTACTACTCCCACTGCATGGCAGGCATCTGGCTCTTGTACACATCTAGCATATACCCAGCTTCTCATAACTGATGCACAAGTGCAAGCAGTTCTAGCATTCACTTCCTCAACTCTTTGAGGTGCTATCCCTTTAGACAGGTCACTACCACATCTTAAGGGAAGGAAGCCTTTTTTGGAATTTTTACAGAAAATGGAATAAGTCCAAGGTGTACTACTAATGTGACAGTCCCAATACCCTCTTCTCTTTGCTTCTGAACGACTTCAGAATTAAGATCTAGGAGGTATCCTTGAGATCGTATCTCAAGGTATGGAACAACCAAATTATAAAACACTTATTATTTATTCTTATATCATTCCAAATGATTAGAATAATATCTACATTTAGCACGATGAACACAATGGCACTCCTACTAAGCTTCACATGGTTCATCAAGATTTTATCTGAAATCATAACATTTATAATTTCATCAAATATTATGTTCCAACTACATGAAGCTTATTTGAGTCCAACGATGGAGTTCTTTAGCTTGCACACCTTGCTTTTCTCAACCATGAAGCCCTGGGGCTACTTCATGTGAATATCCTCCGAAAGATATTCATAGAGGAATGCAATCTTGACTCACATCATGAAGATGTCATAGATAAGTTGTGTAGCTATAGTTAGCAATATTCTGATGGGTTAAAGCAAGGTCGCCGGAGAGCAAGTCTCATCGCTAGCGATGTCTTCTCTTCGGTGTGTAGCTCATGGCCACGAACCGTGCTTTGAAGGTATCTACCTTCTCATCATGTTCCCTCTTTCTCTTGAAGATCCACTTACACCTTAATGGGTCTGACCCTTATAGGTGGATCCTCGAGGGTCCATATACAACACTTGTATATGAAGTCTACATTAGACTTTTATTGCTAACATCCATCTTTTCATGTCATGATCCTCAGGAGCATCATCACATGAAGTCCGATCATTGTCAGATTCAACTGACACATGGAATCCATCTTCAAACTTATTTGAAGAGGTATTAGTATTTCATTTTTAATTGTCCTTTTAGTTTCCGATTCCAGGAGCCTCATTATCTTCTCAAGATTAAATGAGTTCCTACACTTCATTTTCATCTTGATTCTCAAGAGTCTCAACCTCTAAGAATCATATTCTCAGAGATGAGATATTTTAAGAATCTCAAGGTCATAAAGTAGGTATCCAATACCATCCTTTATTTTCCTAATGAAGTAGCACTCTCCAGTGCCAGATTCCAGATTACTTGCATGGAACCTTATTAAGGATATACATTGTAGTATCTACTACATATATACCTTGGAAACTAATAGATAATTATGCTAATATTCATCATTGATTATATCATATCACACATGATCCAATTGTATCTCCCTACAACTCTATTGAGTTTAAGGTTCTTTAGGAGGATTGAGATAGGAATGATATTCACATCTCTATAAGGTATTCCTTGAATTCATCTAATAGGTACAAGCTACCTTGGTTATCTCAAATTCATTTCATCTTCCTTCAAACTTTGGTTATAAACCAAAATTGTGAAATCTTTGAATATTTCAAAGGTTTCTTAGGTGAAGAGAAGAAATTTCATATCATACATAATCATCAATAGATATCACATATCCATAATGTTTACTATGATATAGATGATTCACATACATCAATATGTATGAGATTCCGAATACCTTGACATCTCACACCATTCCCAAGGAAGGGTATATTGAACATTTTTACTTTGAATACAATATTCATAAGTATGTAAGTTTTTGAAATTTTAGACATTCTAAAGTTTCATCTCTTACTTGTCCATTGATCTCATCAATAGACATATGTCCAAAACATGATGCCAGATCATTGTCAAATGATCTTTATCCTCCTATTGATCTTTAAAGGTTTAATTTTCAGTATTAGAAATCTTAATGAACCATTCATTAATTTTCTAATTTAGTGAAGTCCACTAGATGTTAGATTACTATCCGAAATATCTCCATCATAACTCTTTATGATAGGTCTATTCCAGATTACATGTTTATTCCCAACATTTAGAAATAAACAATGAGTGTATTCTAATATCTAGGTCATAGAGACATTCTCTAAGACTAAGGGCTACCACTAAAATTATGAAGTCTATTTATCCGGTGGAAATTATTGCAACATTTGCATCAATTCCAATATGGATTACCATTAAACCTTAAGATCAAATTTCTAATATTCTGATACAGATGCAACCAATTGCAAGTGTCATTAGAAGATTGAGATACAATTATTAGACTTTAATTTATCAAATAAGTAAGTCAATTTCAATGATTATATGTAGATTTTTCTGATGTACTGTTTGATTTTTTCTCTAAGGATTCTAGATAGATTTGATAGTCATACTATCAACACATCAATTTATTGCAGTATTGGCATTCATCCGACTCTTTGGATGTCATATGGAAGTCACAGAAGTACAATCAACTCTTTGACTATACGTCTTACTTGGGTCCAACCCATGCTTCCACTGCGCTCCCTTTATCTCTAAGCAACCATTGCTCAAGACTAAAGGATCTCTCATGTTAAATTCAAAAGAATTCAAAATAAGAGTATTTCAACACTTATACATGCTTCATTAAATACATACAATATGAATATTATGAAGCTTCATGAATGACTAGAGTACAGATAGTAGAATGACGACACTCATCACCTACATCCATCTAAACTCTTGAAACATTGGTTCAGGTAGGTATTCAAACGTTGTGAATACATCATCTCTTATGGAGCCACCATTCTGCATGATGCAGAGAACCATGCCATTCATGATTAAATGTTGAGAGCACATATGTATGCCAGAACATCTTCTTAGAATTTTATAAGGATTTCTGGATAATTACGATCATTATCGACATGTCACTTCAAAAGTACATTCGATAAGATCAAGACTTATAGAGACATACAAACCCCAGGGTTTTAGTCCTATTGTCTTATTAATCATCATTCCTCATTATTATGAGGAAACTTGCACATTGCAACCACATACATTATGTGTCCAACTGCAAACACAATATCTGGATCAAAGGGTCCAATCCATGATATTTTACTGGTTATTATTGAGTATAATATTGAGTGGATTTAATGAAGGATTATCTGAAATAAGAAATTTGCGTAAACATATATAAATATATAATTTACTTTGATTTAGGAATTTTTTATATCAAAGTTGTCTTGCCATGTCAACACTGAAAGTTCATTCCCTTAATCACTTTCAATGTAAGAGATATACTTACCATTATATCTCAAGCAAGATCTGGGATCTCCTTCCTTATCTTTGTTGCATCCCAATAATATGAGAACCTACAACTCGGATAAAAAGAAGCGGGAACACATTCCGCCTTGTAAGTTCAACTTGCATCTCCCAATTCGGTCTTTAATACCCGGGCCCACCACCCCTAAGGTGATGTTGACCCGTCATTAATTGAACCAACCGTCAACAGGAATACAACTCGCTATGCGCAATCCAATATTGCCCCAATAATATGAGGACCCGATATTGGGGTCACTACGCATACGTCCTTACTCTTTCGAGAAGCGACGAGCCCGATCCAAATGGATCATATGCAGGAGCTGTCACTTCGGACAGGCGTCTCCCACATATAATTTCTGGCGACGAAACCCTTCGCCTTGACGGGAGACCATGAATGTCACTTATGTGATCCTCCATATCTTATTCAAATTAAATTAATTTATATGAATTACATCCATATAATTAATTCTTCCAAGGGAATTATTAACTCCAATCATATTAGAGTATTTTAATTGGACATAATTAACTTAATCATATTAAATTAATTATCAATCCAATTCAATCAATCAAACTTGATTGTCTTACTTGAATATATATGGTATTATTCTCAAAGTACGTATTAATTCGTATTTTAATAATTAGAAAAATACATCTTAATCCCTCGGACATTATCCCGGTCCTACCCGCTATCATGGCCAGTACCGACGGGAGTGGGACGGAACGCATACGTTGCAACCCGCTACCCCAGCGATCCCCGACTAGACACCATATCCGCCTCGAGAAAGGATAATGCCAAATTGATTAATTTGTACTTGAGATGATCATCGGTTCTTCAACCGAAATTATACCATATAGTAATCAAAACAATTTTGATTATAAGGAAATTTGCTAGACAAATTCCCAATCCTATTCAAGTAAGGAGTTTGATGATTGTGTTTCCAATTATGATTTAGATCAAATCTAATCAATTAATTGATTGGGACCAAGTCAATTAAAGAAATAATCATCTTCTAATATTTTTCAGATATTTTCCATAATTATTTGATGAAATTAACAATTAATTTCACTAATTGACAATCACATGGTTCTTGATTAGGAAAGTAATTTCAGCAGTGACCCCTACTTACTAAAATTAGCATATCTCAATCAATTTAAATCCAAATTAAGCAAAGTCAATTTCTAAAGTTTGATAATTTGATTTAGAACAGAAATCAAGTGATGCTTCACGCATTTCGAGGCAAGTCTAAACAGTAATTAACATTTTAATCACGTTCAGATTCACAGTTCCCGCAACAGTGCATACATGTTCATTAAAACGACCATATCTAGAGCATACGAAATCCGATTTACGCAAACTCAGATCCTATGGTTTCCTTATTTAATGGGGAACAAAATCCAAGTGTTATTTTCGTGTTTAAACAATTTAAACATGGCCGAAAAATTACACTAAACAGATCTGCGAAATCAAATGCGATAAAAATCTTTCGCGACCTTAACGAACCCAAGTCGTCCTCGGTTAGCGAATCATATTCGAAACCATCGACCTAAGGCTCTGATACCACTTGAAGGATATGGTTAGATCCTCAAGCGCATCACGGAAGTGTGAGCGTCGTATCGAATACGACGAAGAGCGGCTAGTCGCACTAGTTGCTCGATGCAACGGAATTTAAAAAATTTTCTTACGACGAAACCACATGATCCAAGAACACTTCTTGGATCATTTCGTCTAAACCACAAACAAGTAATAGGATTACCTCTTGAAGCGTGGTTGCGATCGAGTCTCTAAACGAAGAGACCTCGTGTCTCAAGTCCGATCCGACGGAGGAGACGCTTGCGAGCGCGGGGATGAACCGCGTGCTTCTCGCAATCCATGTTGATGATCCAAGCGGCGGATCTCCTGATCTCGACACACGAGATCCGACGTCTTCTTCACGAGCGAGGCACACCGAAGGAGACGGAGATCCACGAGCAGAAGAACGGGCAGCATAACGACGATGCTACGGCGATGAAGAACCTCTCTTAGGTCATCCATGGTGGACGGCCACATGAGAGGGAGAGAGGGCTGTCGAGTAGAGAGAAAAGAGAGAGAGAGATGCTTCTCAAGCATTGTGTGTAAAATAGAGAGCATGGTATGCCTCTCTATTTATAGGGTTTTGGGATCCATAGATCTCAATCCATGTGACGTATAAAATCAATGGATGAGATTGATTTATGTTAATCCAATGGTCAAGATTATTGTTGGTAAAAACCAACAACTTGTGATTTAATTTTGATAAAATATATTTGATAAATCAAATAAATATTCATACCAAATTAAATCAATCAAATAAGGAGAGAAAATACAAAGGAGATCAACCTTCCCCTTTAGAGGGCAATCTCATGGATTCCCATGAGATTGCACATCTCCTTGATTTTCTCTCTACTTATTTTCCAACAACTATTTGTTGGGATTTTTATTCACCAAAATAATTCTCAATTAAATTTGGGAATATTGCAATCTTGACATTGGAATATTGTGAATCATATTCACAACCCAAAACAACATGTAATTTACATTTTAAATTAATTAGACAATGTGTATCCAATACACATTAATAATTAATCTACTAATATAAATTATATTTAACTCTCTCTAATACATTATAAATCACATTTATAATATATTATGAATAATTGGATATTACTATCCACATTATTCTTATCCATAATAATTAAATCACATTTAATTATATTGGATAACTTATTCTCATGTGCTCAAATTATATGAATCACATTCATATTATTTACATCTTTGATAATCAAATCACATTTAATTATCTAAGATAACTCTCCTTATAATATGAATCAAATTCATATTATTCATGATAATTAAATCACATTTAATTATCCATTTTCTCAATGCTCGGATACATATATCAACAATAGATTATCCATGAACTCTTTCAAGGATAATGCGCTTTCTCCGCGAATACTTGGAGATAAGGACAGGGCGATTGTATTGTTCCGCGTATAGTGACATGGATATTGAGATCACATCTCAAATCCAGATCTCGGGCCTCCCATAGATGCTTGATTAAATCAAGACCGTAAATCTAATCTTCTCATTGAATCTGAATCACATTTAGATCAGTGTCCAACATTTGGACTAAGATCAGATTACTTCTCTACTGAGAGGAGTCACTAAAATCCAAACCCGTTTCATCACTCCATAGGAATGGAAGCGTCATGGTTATACAATCGTTTATGATCACATCACCCTCAGGTATTCCTAATACCTGTACATCCTGCATACTGGAAGACTCGGAATAAACCCGAAGTATTAGATCAACTTTATACTGTCTACTTCAGGGTTTTATCAGTAAGTTTCTCATTCGATCATTGGAAGTCGGTATTGATCATATACTTTCCAAAAGCATATATCATACCTAGGTCTTGATCATATACTTTTCAAAAGTATATATCAAACCTACAAATTCAGTCAAGCTTCCAAAGCGAGACGACCATGCACATGGAATTTGATTCTTCCCAATATCTCATGAGTGAGCTCATGTCTTCCGGTTCAGTAACTGAACCTGTATGATCCCTTTGAGAGATCGCATTACTCATATGCCCTTATATGCACACCAACGCGCTGGTGTATAGACCTTGATTAGGTCATCAACCTATTGGTCTGCCAAATGTACATACTTAGACATATAGTAACACAACTGTCTCCGGTCAGAGGATGCGTGCCTATATCATGACAGCATATGATATAGGACTTTGGTTATCTCGATCTCATTAAGTCAACTCTTTGACCTAACTCATTTGATACCTCCGAATCTCTATTCCTATGTAGAGGACCTGCATCAAGAGGTCGGTCAGATATCAGCCTAAATGAGAAAGGATTGCCATCTCCTACGCAGGCTAGAGATCATCTCTTAATAATCATTTGACGGTGCTTGATGAGTCCTAAATCTAACTCATTAGATATTTATCCAAGCACCAGCCTCTATGATTCAATAATTGAATCAACAGCTGTATGATCATTAAGATGGCCATGGTACATAACCCTAATTGTACTAAGGGACCTATTATGCAAATTATGTACTCTTTATTTCAGATTAAGGAGTGAATTGCAATAACATTTATTGCATAATGGCTCGCCGTGGGCTCGCATGTCCAACAGCTTCTACTTTCTGGAAAAATATGCTTAAAATGCCTCAAACCTTGATGAGAGCTGTTCATCGCCGATGTCCTCCGTACTCGTGGGACTTCTGTAAAAAAGGGTTCTCGCTTCGCTCTGCTTATGAGTTAGTGAGGCCGAGAGGAAGCACGATGGACTGGTGGAAAGATGTTTGGGTCTCTAAAGCGGCCCCCAAACACAAATGCTGCCTCTACCGGGTGGTCAGAAACAAAATCCCAACAAGGGAAAGGCTCGCGCATTTTGGGATTTGCAATGAGCTAAAATGTCTGCTCTGTGATCATCATTTGGAAACCTCTGAGCATCTCTTCTGGAGTTGCCCTTTCTCATGCTCTATATGGGTTAATGTCTGTGTTGCACTTGAGCTTCCGCCCATTTCGGGTGGAAACAACACACGTGATCTCTTTGTGAATATCAAGAATACACATGGAATGACCTCAACTATTCAAGAGCAGTTGAGAACTGTCGTTGCCATTACTGTTTGGTGGATCCGGAAAGAGCGCAACAATCGTTGGACGGCGACCAGCAGTTCCTCGGAGAATGCGCTCGTGCCTCATATACTTTGGGATTTCAGGAACTTGTTGTCTGATCACCTGTAGGTGGATTTCTGTAGTAAATTTTGGGTTTTTCATTGCTTTTCACTCACTGCCATTACTGTTTGGGAATTTTGTTTGGTAGAGAAATATTGTTGGCGGCCAGGCACTTTGTATGACGGGGCGGCCTTTAGCCCTTTCTTTGTGTAGATCAATACAAAGTTATATTTACCTCTAAAAAAATATCATTTTTTTTACAATTAATAGGATCGTGGTAAATTAGAACAAGAGAAAAATAATGATCTTTAGTGCTTATAGGCTGGAAAAATGAAAAAAAAAAGTTAAAAGGTAAATGTGCAAGTTTTTACCGGTAGAGGATACAAATGGGATTTAGTGGGCAGATTGCTCGCTCGAGTTTGAAGATACATACCTAAACTCGAATTCCCTTCCGTTGTTAACCATTTCATTTCTACTCTTCTTCTTGAGCTCTTAGGTTAGTCCGTGTCTTAAGTGTTGCAAGTTGTTCATTGCTATTTCTTACACTAATGGGTTCTAAGGGCCTGTTCGTTACGCATGAATAGAGGGAGAATGGAATCAACATTCTTTGGTCGATTCTATTCCCGTATTTGTTAGATCATACTAAGACAGGAGTAACGATTATAAATGAAATTAGATTCTCTCATTCACGGGAATTGTCATTCCCAGGTACCCCGTTGGAATTGGGATTCCATTCCATACAAATGCTAATGAATATATTCTTCTTCAATGTTTTTTAATTAATATATTATTGTTACAAATATATGATTATTGACATGGATATGTGTTTTTATTTTTTGGATTTTTTTTGGAGACCGACATGGATATAGTTTTTTGGACATGGATATATGGACACTGACATGGATAAAAATATATCAATGGAAATACGAATACATACATACATACATATATAGGGTGCGCTTGAATTGAGGTGGCACCTTTCCTTGATTATGGAAATGTGTCATCTTAAGCGTTGGATGATGAGTATACGAATGAGATTGAAACCACTAGGTGGTTTTCGTGCCAACTAACATTCCTAATATGGTGGTGGATTAAATTACTACTAATTTGGTAAATTACACGTCATTGATCATTCTATATATAGGTATAATCGAGTGATGTACAGAATTTTCCAGAAAAATCTGATGAAATAACTGTTCGCGTTTTGAAATAACCGTTAACAATTTACAAACGATTGCGATATTTTACAATCCGGGTATAAATTACAAACACGTCACCACTGGCATTCGCAAAAAGTCCAAATCTGAAGAAAATTTGTAATTTTTGTGTAAATATTTTTCCTAAAATATAGGGTGCTTTGATTATGTGCTAATAAATTGATATAGGTATGGGAAAAAATTCCTAAAATGAAGATTTTTATTACAACTATATTTCCTAATATATGAAGATTTTTGTGTAAATATGTTTCCCAAAATATAAGGTGATTTGATCATGCGCTAATCAATTAATATTCACGTGGTGAACATTCTTTGTAAACTACATTTCATTTATTTTGAAAATAATCATCCAACATTCGGTGGAAGAAATGTTTGTAAAATATAACATTTTTTTTTATAAATTTCATAGTCTTTTTCTAAACTGAATTCGATTTATTTTACCAATTTTTGTAGTCTGTTTTGAGAACGTTCTGTTAGAGTAACGTTTGTAAACTGTGATACTTTTTCGTAAAATTTGTTTCTTTTTTGTAAAATTCATGTGATTTTTGTAAAATAAATTGCTTATTATTAGTGTATAAATTATTTATGTCTGTCCAACGCGTTTATCATATCGTGGTCCATCGAAATTTGTCATCCATTGTAAAATTTGTGTAGATTTTGTAAAATCCGTGCTCTCATTGTAACAATTATATGATAATCTGCAAAATATAAAGTCAATCAGTAGTTTATCATTTATTCTAAAAAAGATAACATGTAAAAATACATGCAGAATTGTAAATCAATGAATAAAAATGTAAATTATACAATCAATCATGTAAATTAGTATATCAAAATGTAAAATATAATCCACAATCGATGGGATTTCACATTTCTTTAGTATTTAATTCACAGTCGATGGGATTTCAACTAATTTGATTTTTGAAAAATACATCATCTTTTGAGCGAAAATATAACAAGATGCACAACTTTTTTTAATAAAAAAATCATTTATTGATACTAGCAACCTTGGACATATTCTATCCGTGAAAACATATTTACATTTTAATCAAAATTTGGCTTTCTTTTAGGTGACATTTTCATTCTCACTCTACATATTTCAATCTATAAACATAATTCAGAAAAAAAAAAAAAGTGTGTTGAACTCAAAAGAATGGGGGAACCCAAACTTTTAAAATATTGAATAATCCAGAAAATATGTTTGAACTCAAAAGAACTAAAAATGCGTTGAATATTCCAGAAAATATGATTGAATAAAGGCTCGCGTTTTGAAATACTTGTTATCAATTTACAAAAGATTGGTATATTTTACAATATGATGTTATAAATTACAAAATCGTAATCATCGGTATTTGAAAAAAACACTCAATCATAACCACTAATGAATCAGGAACGCTGATTCCAAAAACAAACAAATGAGAAACTTTGAAGATTAGATTGAGATGTAATCAAAATAAAAAGAAAATTAAAATCCAAATAAAAAAAAGCAATCTAAAATACACTGGACTTGATTAATAGATGAATAAAAAAAGAGGAAAATTACTAAGAACGCGCATCATCCTTTGTATCCAACCATCTCATGCTGCTGCATGCATCGTCGTTGTCGTCGCCATGCATCGCCGATGCCATTGTCACACACCAGCATCATCTCCGCGCACATCCATCGCCTCTACGTCGAGGGAAGATGAAGAACTTGAGGGAGAGCGAACCCCCGCCGAACCGAATATTGTTTTGGTAATTTCGATTAATTGAGACGTTTATTATGATGGATGATATATTTAGTAAACCAATTTGAGTAATTAATGAGCAAAGAGATAATATAGCAACTAATTAATTTAGTTTCTAAAAATAGCGAGTTTGTTGTTATTCGGATGGTGGTTTTGGTTTAATTTGGTGGTTTCATTTATGACCGTAGATCAAGATCCAAAGGACTTTATGGAGTGTCGTACCAGGATTGAATTAAGGTGCCACCTTAATTCAAGTTCTCCCTATACACACACACACGAGGAAAATGGGGATGCCCTTTTTTTCGTTTTTTTCGTGAATATTCATTACTATATCCCTATATTATGTCATAAAAATTTCGTGTGAAACAGAGACTCCTACGACCTCCATCCAGACAGTCATTCTTTTAACGATCTTAGGATTTTTTAAATCGACCTCGTCTGGATGGAGATCGTAGGAATCTCTATTTTGCATGAAATTTGAATGACATAATATAGGGATATAATAATAAATTTACATAAATTTTATTTTCAAAAAATAAAAAAAAACACATGAAAAATGGGGGTGGGGGAGCTAAGTTAGCTCTCCCTAGGGGGCATACACATTTTACCCTATATATATACAGTTTAAATTTTTGGATATGGATACAAATATGGTTACAAGATATTCCAACAGATATGAATATATATATATATATATTAAATATATCTATTATATAGAAAAACATATCAGATATCTTTTTTTGTCAATACCGATACGAACACGGATATGCTTTTTTCTGAATATGAATATGGACAGTAATATGGGATTTTTTCTAATATATATATGGATACAGATGTAATTTTCATTTTTTTTCTAAGATGTAGAAACTGATTATATTCTAGCAGATATATATAGGTACATGGATACGGATTTTAATTTTTTTGTGGATACTGAGATGGACATGGATGAGGATTTTTCGTGCACGAACATTAATTTTAATATGGACGTGGAAATGGATTTTTTTATTTA